>CCAG010002300.1:0-51636 GCA_001077435.1 Glossina morsitans morsitans
TTTTTTTTTTTTTTTTTTTTTTTGTTTTTATTATTTTTGCCGTTGTTTTGATTTCATTTAATTATTCACTATGTCAACGAGATAATAATGAATTTGTATATAAGTGTATGTTTCTCTATGTGGACATGTGTTGTTTGTTCAATTGTGTAATATTTTAATTTTTACAATAACCACTCAAAACATTGCTCGCACATTAATTAGTAGCTTTTTGGTTTTTTTGAAAAGTTGCTTATGAATATCCATCTCTCCATCAAAATGTCTCTCTCTCTGCCACTCTCTTGACTTGTTGTCATACATTTCTTAGTAATATATAGAGTTAATATCATTGTCTATATATATATATATATGAGTATCAATGCAGGCACATATGCACTTATAGCATGTAACTCATTAGCAGGAAATACTTCTTTGCGCTATGTTCAGGATTTTGCTGTATTGACAGCAAACACTTTACTGCGTTGAACATGAATACATATATTATTAATGATTTTAGTTGGATTGCTTCGAATATTATTACACTTCTATTTGCAGACTACAGTTCGTTAAAAAAGTTATTAAATTGGGCGAAATTTTAAGATCATCCGTCTGTCTTTAATTGTAGTGCAAAACCCAAACTACAAACGTTGCGGTGAGAGCCTTAAACTTTTTTGATAGCGTTCTATTAATTAGGCCAAAAAAACCAGCACCTATCGGCCAGCACCTACAACGGCGCCGTACTAGAGCAATGCAAGCAAAAAAAAGAATATTTTCTTATTTAACTTTTAAATGTTCTTAAAAAAAAAATAAATACAAATAATTTGTAGTCTGCAATAGACATCGACAGTAGATTGCAATCTTTTTATAATACGTATAAATATTGTACTTGTGATGGGTGTCTAAAATTCGTTTGGAAAGATATGTCAAATTGTTTTTTTCTGTATATTAAATTTAAGATAAGATAACATTTTGATGCGGATAAAAAGCTTATTTTTGGTTAAGATATATCCAGTTATTGTGAGTAATTTCAACTTATTACTGAGTCACTTTCACTTCCCATTTCAGGACAGGATATTTTACTTTTCATCGGAAGGCAGAAGAAAGATTAAATTTAATGTACTCAAAAATGGTAGATCCTTACGTTCACTTTAAAAGATTAGAAACCCATAAAATTTCGATTTTACTTATATGTCATTTGTGTTAAGCTTTAAATAAGAGCGGAAGTATGTAATACCGGGAACGACTTGAAGGACATAAAATGGTTTTATTTATCAACGTAAGCTTGTCCCTCTGTTCATGTGGGCTCTCCGTTCATGTGTGGCATGCTTGTTTGTCTATTTTGTGTTCAATTTACAAATGGTAACTTTCGAGATATTTTGCTGGAATTTGAACTGCTTATGCTTATGCGTATTGGCAGTGTCAATTGATCAATTGTAAAGAATGAAAAATAAAGAAAATGTGATATCTTGGTTAACTGCGCGCAAAATGCCTTTGGGGATTTAACTGAGTTTCTAACGTATCGCATAGGTTTCTATTAGGAAAAATTTTAAATCTTAGCTGTTGAGAGCTTTAAAATATCGAATGTTGAAGTATTTTAGGAAAAGAAAGTGGAAATAATCGGTTTTTATAATTGAACGCGAATCCATCGACCAATCGGGTCGCTTTTCAAACTTAATCTGACGAGAGAGTTAGAAATAAATTTGCGATTAAGTGTGTATTCTCAAAGAAAGGCTAAATAAAGATCGCCATTATGAAGTTACAAGACGAGTAGCATATCCGTAGTAGATAAATGTAAGCGAGTCATTTCCGTTATTTAGGTTCATCGGGAATGTGTTTATATAATGATGTTGTATTTCGCTCTTTTACTTGCGAAGATCACCGATGTATCACTAATTGTGAACATAAAAAAAAAAAAAAAAAAAAAAACAGAAAATATTTAAGATTTGCACTAATCTAGAATGGATCCGATATACGGCGAGTTTCATTATTCATGCTGTTCTGCTATCTATGATTGTGTGTATGTGCTCCATTTGGTCTGGGTTGGCGAAATTTTTGTACCTGTTTAAGTTATCAAGCATTTAAGATTCGTTCTAGCCCGCGTATGGTTTCTTTATTCAGTTTGCTTTTTATTTGATTTTATATTTAAGTTTGTATTTTTTTTTTATTTATGTAGTTGTGTGCTCGTATTATGAAGGAAAAAAGATTTCTAGTTATAAAACTGTGTAAAACTTTAATTTCGAAGATAATTCAGCTTATTAGAGGGTGTTCGTGTGTGTTGGCGTGCCTTCAAGCAAACACAATGTGCTACAAAGTTAAACTTGACTAAACTCAACTGTGAACAAAATAAATGTGAAACTTATCTACGATACACAAGCATATATAAACATACATATAGACACTGTAAAACACAAACACCCAATCACGTATACTTTCCCCATGAATAGACGACATTGTTGATGCATTCGTTTTTTAATGGTTAAATGTAATTTTCTATTAACTTTTGTGTAGATTTAAAGTTTTAGAGTTTGATTCATGGGTTTGTGTGAGAGACATACGTTCATACTCATATGTGAACATATTCGTATCTATAAAGATAGATAAATGGAGATATGTGGCCGTTGTGGTATTAGAGGTATTAACAAAACCGTAAACATACAGACATACGCACACGCAACCTGATTTAACAATAAATACCGCTATTTAACAACAAAAGATCGCACAGAGAACAATTGCACAGAAGAAAGTTGTCTTTTGCGGTGGTATGAGTGTTAAAGTGAATATACACACGTGTACGCAGCAATCCACCAGGACATATTGTCGCTTGTGGTGTTGCAATTAATTTTTGGATGCAACATACATACGTATTTATATATAGATATGTACAGCTGGTGAATGACTACTCTCGGTCATGTTAGTCATGGTGACAGCCGTGGTGACGGCGATGGCGTTAGTGACGTGAATCGGGTGGGTCTACTTGTATATCAAGGCTGCAATTTTCCATTACTTTAGGTCGTATATGTACTTAATAACTAACTGTTAACTTTACATTCGCCTTCACCTCGCACGGGTATATCTTCTAAAAATTGTACACATACATAAGCATTTAAATATAGCTCTGGATCTTTTGTAAACAGTTGCCAACTGCACTTGGATATGTTCGTGTACGAAATTATCGTTGTATGCACACGTACATGAAATATTCCTTACGATATTTTTATTGCTGGTTGTTACATGTGTCATGCATACGCATGCATACGTATGCATGTGTGCTTCAAGTGCGTGCATATGGATGAGCTCGTATTAAGTTTAATATCTTACATTCTTTTCTCTTTTTTATTATGTGACGAAATGATGAGAAAAAAATTTTTAATTCGTGATAATAAATAAAAATTCTTTATGAAGTTTTCATTTTGCGGCAAATAAAATAAATGAATTAAGAAAATATTTAAAGCACACAATATATACGTAAAGGATACAATGCAGCACAAGATAATGCAAATTATGGGGAACGAAAAGCAATAAATGGAATAAGTGGAGTTTTAAGGAGAATTAAAAACTTGGCTGGCCGGCCTAATTAATTTCTTACGAAACTTCCGCACTAGAAAAGGGTAATTGAAGCTCTGTCTTCAATTATTAAAGCGATATTCTATTCTCCTCTTCATACCTGCGACGCAGGAATATTAAGGTGGACAGATCATCGGATTTGTTTGTGATCAACGCGTGGAATGAGAAATGTGTAGTGTCTCTACGCGTTCGTATATTAATATTATGATTACGTGTTTACGATTCTGTCTAAAGAAGAGGAATAAACTGAACTCAATTTCAAGTTATCTTTATTTTAATCCATCAGAGCTATTGAAAATCAGCTGAGATAGACTTTAAACTTCCTGGCAATTACCTGTAATCATCAAATTAATTTTTATATCACTTAAACCTGCCTGTGCAATAATGGTGCTATTGTGTTATCACACGAACTTTTTCTGTGTGGTGTGCTTAAGGATTTCTTGCTTAACTTCATGAATTATTTTTATTATAAAATTGTCGTCCTTAAGGTTTTGTAGTATTGTGTCATTTGATGGATCGACTGCTTTGAATGGGCGCTTCGCAATGTCATTAAGAGGAAGTAAATCAGCTCCGTAGGAAATTAAAGGATTTTATTTGTTTTGGTGATACAAACTTACACACGTACACACTTTTTCCATATATGTGCTTGTGTGAATGTCTGTCTGTTGTGGGTTCGAAATTCTTTATATACCAAAAATTGAGACCAAAATCTAAAACGTGACAGATATGTTTTTAATTCGCGTTCGGGTTCGGGTTCGGGTTCACAAACAGAATTTGAAAACGAAACCGGAGAGTGCGAAAAACTAAAAAACCATGAATCAGGAGCATTTCAAAATGATATTTTCAATAATCCGTAACATTTCGTAGATGTTCTTTGAAAAATGTAATGCCAATAATTGTCAGGTTGAATTAAAAATTAATTCTTTTCATACTGGAGCCTCTAAGAAGGATGTGAAAATAAATTCGAATTTAAGTAGCAAAGGAATTGACCAAATACCTCCGTGGAGTTTATAAAGTTCTTAAAATAGGTCTGTCAGATATTTGACCGAGCTTTACCTACAGCGTCAGGCTATAGGTGGATTTAAAAGCCTACTTTATCCAAATTATAACTGTTAAGATATTAAAATGATATAAGAAAATGAAGTAATTGCTTCCAGGAGATCCTCTTAGTAAAGGTTTGCAAATCGCTACGTTATCACCAGTTGACCATCGCATAATACTAACTTAAAAAAACGAGAAACGTTACGCGCAGTTAGGCGCAGTTGAGTGCAGAAATACAGGAATTTTTGTTTTCGGATATATTTTGAAAACTTTATTGAATCGCTGAAAGAGAACATTGAACAACAACAACTGATCTGCCACGAACCAATGGCTAAGTGGAAACACTCAAGGTCTTTAGACCGCATTGATCTCACATTTTTCCATGTTCGAGATTGGTCGAGGAAGACATCAACGTTAAATAATTAATAAATACCGAAATGATGATTGAGATCGCCAAAGAAAGAAATCTCGTAGGACAGAATGCAAATATGCAATTTTAAAAATGCAAGTCGAAAAGAAATAACAACAACATAAACATAAAAGAAGCGATGTCGTTATTATTAAGTGGGTGCAACTAGACTCAACTGTAGTTGGCTGAAACTTGGTCTAAAGTACTTTTGTCACATGTATACGCGTTAAAAGTAAAAGTGAGTGATACATACGATGACATAAAACTAGGCACCCTCCGGAATGCACAAGCATCAAAATGCAAGATTTAACTCTATTTCTCTCTTATATTACCATAGTGTAAATATATGAAGCTTTCTTAACAACTTAACAGATCTGCGCTGGCGTCTTCACAGAGCTTTTTTAAGGTGGTTGATAATGCTTTTGTTAGTTAAATTTGAATTTAACTTCACAACCTGCCGTCCAAAATGAAGTACATTTTCATACTTTTGCTTAAGGTAGCGTGTATTCAAATCAAATTCTCCCACTTGTTTCGTTCAAATTTTATATCAAATCACTCATAAAACGTACACTAAGCTTGCCTAGTGTCTGCAATTTGGGGACGCCATTATGCACATATCTTCGTTATATAAGTAATTCATTTAGACCGGTCTGTCTCCGTGCTTAACTGTCCGAGTATCTGTTGAAAAAGAACATTTCTTCTTTAAGAAAAGGAAGATCGTAGGAAGTAAATAGTTGGCTGCATTCTCGATTGGTGTGCTTCTAGAACTGGCGATCTGCCACACAGCTGGAAAAGCTATAAAAATCAACCGCAGAGATTTTGAACAATTATAACAAGAACAAATTTTGGAGTAAGTAATAGAAACAAAAAAATTACAAAAATTAGTTGTGACTGATTATTTCAAACCTATAGAATAATTCCTTGGAAGATGTTTATGTAAACAAAGGGAGTACAAAGTTTTGCTCTTCAATTGAAAAGTTCCGACTGATACACGCAATATGTTTATTCAAAGCCTTTCAGAGTAGAGAACACTTATTTAGTCATGTAGACGCTAAGGAAGACAAGCGCATAAAAGCTTCTTTGAAAGCTATACGGACTACTGATTCGTTTAAAGACGAATATAAACTTACATTTCATGATTACGGTTACCGAGCTTGCTCTGAATATTCTCCACCACTTTTGAAAATGTAAAAATTTTGTGAAGAAGCGACAAACAATTTATAATTTAAGCCGGAACTCCTGTACGACAATCCTGGAAAGTAATCAGAGATGTGACAATGTAGAGGAAGACTTTTTGACCAATACTTTACGAAAAGCTTATGATGTAATATTTATTGAAAATTTGATAGAAGGGCCGTCATGACAGCAGAAGATTATTCATATTGTTTATATGATATGATAGTTTATAAACTTTTCAGCGGTAGCAATTTTTTATAGTGTCTTGTGGACATCTAACACGTAGGAGTTATTATATCTCGTTTCTATATCCCAAGGGATCGCATCAAAGTAGCTCTTGTGACGAATTCTTCGTAATGTGACAGACCTTGGATCTAAATTTTTGTTCTTTTTTTAACGCACTTACTATCACGACACATATGTACGTGAGAACATTTACATAGTAAAAAGCTCTGGCTCCATTATCTTGTGATAAAGGTAAGTGAAAAACTGCAAAATGGATTCTTGCATGTATTTGGATCATTTCTTCACTTGAAAACGGCATTTGCTGAGAAAAATTGGTGCAATGTCTATTAATCAAAATATTTTCCGTCATTTCCTACAAATTTTTTCCATTTTTTTGGCAACATATCGATACCGTTATCGGTTTGGTAGCGATCCAATTATCGACCCATTTTCGCACTTCTTCAACTTTTCGAAACCGCGTGCCAGCTAAGTCACGCTGCTCGTGAATAAGTGGCAGCCAGAAGGCGCTACATCTGGTGAGTATGCTGTAGCAGAACTTGGACATTCGATCTGCAGTCTCTCTCCTTTTGGATCTTTCCCATCGCATGTGATGGTCTAGAAACAGTTGATTCATCCACTGCTAAGCTGTTCGAAAGTGCTTTGAGAGTTTGAGCTGCGTTTCGTCTTTTGGTTCTCCTTCTTCGTCATTGACATCAGAATCCTTACGCTTAAACCGTTGAGACCTAAATAGGGTACAGGGTATAGGGTATTCAAAGACCAGCTTTGCCTGACTGTAATATTTTATGTTGTTTTCTTTTTTAAATCTTTTAGTCCCCGCAAAAGATTCTTTTTTTCCATCGTGTTGTTCCAATGTTAATTAGGTGGGACGAAAAAATATAGTCGGACCGAAACAAAGTGATGTCTGTCGCGTTGTGAACTACGCACCGAAGTCAACATATTTCGATCGCGGCTAAAGTAATAATAACATCTAAAGATCGTTTATTAACTGTATATATATTGAGAAGACCCATCCGCGTACGATTACGGTCGATTTTGGAAATAAAAATATTTTCTTTGTTTATTAACGTTTTCAAGGTATTTAAAAATTTTATATATAAACTATGTTTATGGAGATTAAGGAACATGTTATGTTCGGCATGTTCATGATATATGTGTGCGCCTGCCTGTGCAGAGTATGTTTTCGTTTGGCATTACATTAAACTTTAATTTACTTTTAATATTGGCAAACACATTTGTGTGGCCATATTTCAGGAGGGTCCTATTATGGATGGCTATAGAAACAGCAGCGGTAACACGCCAGTGGTAGTGATGTCGTTGATGAGGAAGAGAATTTTAAAGCTCATTGACTCGTTAAATAGTCGTCATTATATTATCAACACCTGCTTGTCTGCCTGGCAGCTTGTTTGCCTTGCTTACCTGCCTACTTGGATTATGGAATCATAAATCTACATTTGCCTCTAAAAAAGAAATTTTCTCAATATGTGTACCATGAAAATGTTTTATAGCATACGTGATAAAGAAGACTAAACGGGAAGCTTATCGACTCACTGTTAAATATTTTATGAATTTTCAGTGCAGTGAGATATTCAGAGTTTAATATGTAAGCGTAACCTTTTTCTTTTTTTGGATTTATATAATTTCTCGACAAGTTAAGAAAAAACCCTATTTACCAATTATTTGCATATTTATAACGTTCTACAACATTTGTAAGTATTGGTATTGAAATAACAAGTCAGAATATTATCATCGAACAAGGCCGACTACATCACATTGTCTAACACAATTCTTGTTTTTATTGTAGAAGACAAAAATTATTTCTTGTTTCTATATAAAGGCATATTTTTGATGTGCGTATTTATGGAGAAACGGGCCCAAACGTAACCTAATATAGTACAAGTTTAATCTTTACATAGGGCAGGATCCAAAAATAGCCCGAGATAGTTCAAATTTGGTTCAGTAAATTTTTTTATGTTAAATTACTATTATGATACAATGTTCATCGTGAAGTATTCAAAATTATATCCTTTTGTCGTAAGAACTTCAGAACTTTCCGTTATATGAAAGGGAGCTCGAAAATTTTTCCAGCTGATCCAAAGCTTTCGTACCAACTTAGAATGCCGAAATACTACTACTTAGCCAATTGCAATTTTTTCAATAGTGTTCGTCCTTGAAAAAAAAATATACATGGACAGACTTCAGACGGACAGACAGGCTTAGATCAATTTAGATTGTGATTCTGAATCGATCGGTATAATTGGTAAAATATGGGTGGGGCTACCTTAAGCTCTTCTACGTGTTACATACGTCCGCACTACTTAATATACCCTGTACCACAAATGGTGTAGTGTATAAAAAAGTAACTACAAATGAAATATGTGTAGGTGTGTGTTTTTTCGTTATTTAAACATAAAAAATTTATTAAACTGGAAAACTACAAGTACGCTTCGAACTGAATTATTGGGTTATTAACCTCACGTTATTTGCGAATTGCATGACTTTGTTTTAAACCTACAAGATGATTTTTTTTTTTTATGATTTTTATAATATTTTCCCTTCGCTCTGATTTTATGTTTACCAATGTTAAATGACACATGGTAGGTTTATCGTTCTTTTTGTAACAGTCACAAATATCTATCTATTTTTGTATATATGAAGCCATTAAATATTTGTATCTATTAGTCGTTATACTTACGTACTCTGCATTATATATTTACAGATTGTTGGTACTGTCGTTTACTTATTTATCTACTTACACATACAACTTAACTAATATAAATCAGCAGCCGAATTCAATTGATTCTTAGAAGTAAATCTTATACTAATTATTATTAAAAACTAGTATAACGAAGAAGTAAAGAAAAAAAAATTAGATAATAATTCACATACAAATAAATAAGAGAGAAAAAAAAAGCATGCACAAAGCTAGCACAGAGGCACACCCACAACCACTACACTAGATCCAAGTGGCAAGTGACCCCCTAAACCTTTGCAAACATGCAAAAGCTTCACAACCGACAACAGTAAGCAACCAATTGATTTTCGATTCACAGTGAGATGTTAAGATTGCAAATTAGTCGAAATACAACATAGCGCGTATTAAGCATAGTTGTTTTGATGGATTTCAAAGAGTCTGATGTTCAGACTAAGTGATAGACATCATTTATATTTCTGCAAACAATTCTGAACGGATTAAGCATCTCATAATTATATGTACATTGGGGAAGTTTAATGAAGATACACTGCCTCTCTAGGCTTCTCTAAGCGATTAGGGACATTAAAGTTTTCTTCACGAAGTAATGTGAGCGTGTCGATAGTACCATTTATTACATTAATTTAGAAGGGAACACAAGCAACCAGTCCACCTTTCTCAAGTGATCGTAAAAATAACAGAAGCAATTTATATTCGTAACGAGCCAGAGAGACAAGCGGGTGCCACTCCAAACTCCTAAGGGTAAACAGCAAGAATTGTTTTTGAACGGATTCAATTGAATCTACATATCGCCTATAGTTAGGATACAGAGGCATACGCAAGTATTTGTCTAAGTAAGCACATGTATAGCCTTTCTGTAATGTAAGAATGCTTAAGTTCTTTGGACCACCTCTTAATAAACCCTAGCGCCGACCTAGCTTTACTTATAGAGAGCTCAATATGCAAATTAGAACGCAATCTTTGGTCGAATAGAATCTAAATGGATGAACGAATCTACGTTTTTCAACTTGCGTGAATCAATGAAATACTCAGTATTGAATGACTTCATCCTCGAGAAAGAGAGCTTCTTGCATTTTTTGGGACTTCATTTCATAAAACGTAACGAACACGACGTAACCAAATTATTGAAGTCAATTTGAAGTTGATACGACTGCGATCCCAGGAAGAATAAAGAAAACTGGTGGAATGCGAAAACTACTCTTCCAATACAAAGGGAAAACACTTGGTTTCAAGACTGCTTCAAAATCATTGAAATAAAACCACAAAGTTCCCCAGAGCAAAATTTGCTAACACACGATCTAATCCCATCAGGCCCAGACGCACAACTATATTTTAGACCTCAATCCATGTAAAATGTCGTTTCATGAAATGACTAAGTTAGGCATCAACACCGAGTTAGTTATAAGATAGGAATAGTCAGCAGTTAAATTGGAAACGGCAGTTGAAAAATTTCGTCGGAAGTATTGAGCAAAAAGATTTGAGATTTCAATTTTTTCAAGCTTTCCACACAATGTCACGAGATTTTTCTCGTTATCTCAGAAAACCTATTCCTTTTCTCCGTGAAAGCTTGCAAAAGTCAATATCCCGCTTCCAATAGTCGTGACATGATCAACGTAATTCTTTCGGAGGATCTAACACTGCATCTGCAGCATGGCCACTGATACTTGCACACTTCACGCGAAAAAACGCTCGCAAAGCCAACAAATAATGAATCGTTCAGAGTCAGGGCTTGTTTTGGTTCGTCATGATGTATATAAACACTCCATTTCAGAGAGCAACAGACAAAACAGAGTTTATGAAGGAAGAAAAACAAAAAAATTTGTCACGTTTTCAAAGATGATCTCTCGAATTCTTCTTCAAACTTCTTTTAAAAACTCAGCAAACAATAAGTGAACTAAGAGAAAAGCTGCAAACGCCGTGGACCAATTCAGATGTTTGAAAGCAACAACACCCAAAAAAAAAAGAAGAATACTTTTTGACGACAGCCTCAAAGGCTGATCGCAAAAGCTAAAATGACTATCAACACAAAAAGTTCAACATAATCCAATAAATTTTATAATTAATTGGGCTTTAAAAGCGTGTAAAGCAATAAAATAAAAAAAAAAATGCACAATTTCTACACACAAAGTAGGACAGTACGACCACTGCGGGCGCGCAGAGTTGCAAAATTGGGATCAAATTACTCAGTTCTTTGTGTCGAGATCGTAATTTAAGAGAAAGAAATCTCTTAGCAGTTCTTTCGCCAATCCTAGGCAACATTAGCCGTCGGTTAAACTAATTTTCAAAACCTAAATATTTACTCTCCCTCGTTAGATTAAATTATAGCGTACATGCTTTTTAATACCTTCCCACCAAAATTGGCATCTGTGCTCAGCAATGGTCGTCAAGTCAACAAAGAAAAATAGACAGTCGTACAGCATATAGAAATCGTTTAAATGCGTTACAAAGCAAGTATGAAAATTATATTTGGTCGTCACAGAATGTTTTATACCCATCACTGTATTCCTAAAATAGACAAAAAAAGTAAAAGAACTAAATTTCCATGCTCTATAATAGGGAGCGGGCGCACCTGATTTTTTCTGTTTTCAAAATAAAAGTTTTTGTCGCATAGGTATGTGGGCGTTGTAGTCGTGTCCTTGCGTAAGTTTAAGTTACCTCCAAATTCTTTTGCAAATTTGTAGGTAATATGTTCATTTTTTTTAACGGGAGAATGTGTACCGCAAACGCTACACTGCTGCGCATACAGACAAATAGACAGACATGCTTAGGAGTTTGAACGTTCGGAGTTTAAAACTGGCCAAGAATTTATACAATTCATGGGGTTTTTGAAGCTTGTTTTCGCGTCTTATTAAGGTATTGAAAATTAAATTACATTTTAATAGACTATAATTTTGGGTAGGCGTGGTCAATTTTTTCCCATTTTATATAAACCATACAGGATCGCTCATATACTTGTAAGTTTATTTGCTATAGTTTATGAATAACGAGCAAAAAGCCAACCTTTTATTCCCTTTAGACAACATAGGGGTGTATGTGGTGCTGGAGGCATAACCTTTGACCGATTTAACCCATTTTCAACAGCAACCTGCATGCAAGAATTTCCTATGTTTCCTATGTTCTGTTGAAATCGATAGTTTCCTTTTTGCGGCCAAGAGAATGTTTACAACAGTCATTATACAGACGCACAGACGCGGAGGTGGACAGACGGACATGCTTAAAACTGATACTGATCAATAATATATGTAGTTTGTGGGGTCCCCGGTTCTTCTTTGTGGGCGTTGCAAAGGTTCTAACAAAATGAATATGCCCCTCATCCTTCGGTGGTGGGTATAAATATAGTAAATGCATTCGGACTAAATAAGCATATTTATGGTCGACATAATCGACCTGCAGAGTTTACTATCCGCCATATAAATGAAAATTTTGGGTCAAATGATAGTCTTTGTGATGTTAAGAATCCAACCCGTGAAAAAACGGAAACGTACTACTGAAAATATCGGTCTGTGATGAAAAAGTGTGGATGACTGTGCGCGATCCTATTACAATTGTCATCAAGGGAATATCGTAATATAGCATAGTATTATAATTATTATTTTGTTGTTGCGCGATTTCGACTTGGACGACAACAAAATGTTGCATCATGCTGTACATGCCTCGTGACATACTCAAATTCTTGGGAGAGAGCTTCAATAACGGTGTAATCCCCAAACTCGCTTGCCACCAAGATGATACGATATGACTTAATTGAACTTTCTGCTTTGGACTCATGTTAAATCATTGATTTATTCCGGCAAACCAAAAATCCCCAATGCTCTTATTCCCCAAGATCATTTGTGTTATTGATGAAATGTCATCAGATTTATATGGAAAAGTGGCTACAAATCCAGAGGCGATTATTTACATGATATCGTTTTTCAATAAATATCAATATTTCAACGAGAAAAAAATCACCGTAATGTCTTTTACCATTTCGCTTGTTTTTTTGAATTAAAAAAGAAACCGTTTATTAGCTAATTCTGTGCGCATTAACTAGTGGGAGACAAACGAAAAATATGATTTCAAAACTCAGTCGTGTTAGATGCGAAAAACTTTGGTTTTCCCTTGCGTCAGACTGAAATTCAGAAATCAATTAAATAGTTGTTTGAATGAAAAAAGACGAGCGTCTAAGGTTCGGCGTGACACAAATATAGTTTCGTTACCTGCTTTTGTTTACTTCATCACGAACAAGGTTTAGCAAAAATTGTTACTAAGATCTTATCATTATCTAATACAAAATTTTTTGAAAGTCTCCGATTATCATTGCTGTGAGGGTCAAATCAATTTCACATTTGAAGAGGAAAGCGTATAAAAAACCGAGTTAATGTATTTTCCATAAACTCTTTAACACAAAAGAGAAAAAAGTAAAGTTACATTAATTGAATGTCAGAAACAAAGCTCATCAACACAGTTGATAATAACAAAAACAAGAAAAGTAAAACAAAACGAGTAAGAAAATTTTATTAGGTTGTACTCGAACCTCTTATACCCACCGTGTTTATCTTAGAAGATACAAAATGAAAAGGACATATCGATACTCTACAATATTTTGTAGACGTGGTTGTGCACTGATCTCTCTCCGTAGCCTATACATGGAAATTTTTATCGACGCATATACTTTAGTGTGCGACTAATAGCCAAAAAAGGCAATTTCTTGCTTTTGAAAACACAGATATTCTTAGCTTATATTTTACTGTAGATGTGTCCTTTGACGGATTTGACTTATTTTCAGTACCGAGACGCTTCCAAGAACTTTTTATGTATTCCTTCAATTTTTAAGTCCGGGACATCGACTACCGGGCAGAGGTGCCTGGACTCATTTAGGATTTGATATTAATCGTTGAAGGAATTTCCTGGTTGGGGAAAGTTGCAAACGTATTGACTGAGAGAAGGTAAGAAAAACCGAAAGTAGAAAACACAAAGCAAAAAGTAGAAAATGCAAAAAACGAAAATTATGTTCACCTTAGGATGAATTCTAGATATCCGCCAAGATTCCGGTCCAAATATTTGTTTGTTTGTTAACTTTATTTCATTATTAGTATTAAAGGCATTTAAGGAAATAGTAAAAATGCGTTTAGTGAAAAATTACTTAAACTCTTTGTCAGTACACAGAGCGCTGCTAAGCACGAGTGTGCAGCTAAACATCGATGTTTGCCAAAAACAACATTTCAATTTTTAATTGAAGACAAATTATGTTTGATAATCATCACCTTGGTCGTTTTACGCGTATGCAACCACTATGTAAGAGGGGAATTCATTTAGAAAGCGAATTGATTTAAGCATATCTGAAGTCCACTTATGTAATTTTGTATTCAAACTGGAGATCGTAATTTTTGAAATATTTTAGTCACATTAGTTATACTCACAAAATTTGTCTCAAGGACGAACTCCATTGATAATGGATTGAATCAAACTATCTTCGTAAGGCTACTGCCCATATAAAGCACGATTTCAAAAAATCTTTATATGAAAATAACATCCCAGTTTTAATATTTATGAACCATTGAAATAGCATTGAATAGTATTGTGGTATAGTAAAAGGGCATATTTTTTGGACGAGCTCTGACTATCTTTCCTGAAATCCTCTTTCGTATAAAAGTTCTTACAGAAGAACAATGTTTTTAAAGGTGAAAAGATGTAAGTTTTGGTACGATATAAATTTTTGCTGCAATAAGTTAGCTTTGTTTTCGGTCCTCGTATAAGGAATTAATTTTGAGATATAAAAATTATACAACACGTTTCGCTTCCTAACAAAATTCGTTTTTGAAGCTTTAGAAGATTTCAGTCCACAGCATCTTTCCGAAACCATATATCGGAGATATGCAATTCGATCTTAATCTTAAAAACTTAAATATAAATCAGTTTGCCGTTTTATTAGACTGGCATGTAATCGTTAAATTCGGATTCTCCTTATGGGCTACGCTTGTGGGAACATAATTACCACGATTCAAAGTTTTCAATTATTCAATTGTTCAATTGCTCATTTATTGGAACTATTATGACAACAGTAAAACAGGCAGCAACATACGCAAAGTTCCTGTAATCGAACTGGAGTTTTTTTGAACGAAATGAAGCAGTTACTAGAAAGTCTAGTGCGCATTTATGACTAGGTATGGAACGTTATTTAAGCATGCAACCGACTTGACACAATTCCACTTGCGCGTCCGTTCATTAAAATGGAAAAATTTCGGAATTCGGTGGATTAATTAGATTTCGCAGATTAAGTTTCGCCAAATCAACATATAACGCATAACATAGCAAGTCAAGACATTGTTTCATAAGCATCTGTAACAACTATAAAAATTGATGCAAGAATTCATTAGAATCGCGTAAATAACATGTTAACTGAAACGGGTTTCCATCCACGAACGAGAAAAAATATATTTATTTATCCTACTGCAAGGGCGCGGGTTTCCTATTACGTAGTAACTGGATGAAATCGCTTATAAAACGTAACGATTTCTGGTGATCCTGTGCTGCGCTGCGACATGTGTGTTTTCTCTTTAACTGCTTTGATTTGAAAAAAATTTTTTGACTCTTCCTCTCTTTTTTATGTAAGATTCCTTTATGAAGATTGATGTGCAATTTGATGCAAAACAACTCGTCGAAGTTATTTCTACACTTTAAGTGTCTTCAGAAATATATTTAAAAATTCAACGCAACTTGACTTCACGATTCGAAGTGTAGTTAGACAGAGAGAATTGTAAATTAGAAATTAAAGTTTTGAGCTTTTATGTCAACACCATCAAAACACACACCTACATGGAAGGCATGCCGTAGAAGACATAAAATTATGCACAGAATTATAGCATAAGCGGCAAACTAACGCAGTGCAAGTTACGTGTGTGTTTGTAGTGGTAAACATTGCGTTAAAATTAGAAATTTTATATTATACAGGAACATACTGCCTGGCACACACTCAAACACAAATGCACATAAAGATGCAAAATTCCGTAAATACTTTCATCTTCCCGCCTTTTGCGTTTCGTTGCGTTCATTGCATTAGTAGTTGTTAAAATGCGAAAGGCACAAATTTTAATTAATTTGAGAGAAGCTGCCGTTCAAACACACACACACACACACACACACACACACACACGTGCGCATAAACATCGAAACGTAGAATACAATCGAGTACAGAGAGAAAACTCGTGTAACTAACTATGTGCGAGCACAAGTATATACAGCTAATGCGCTCTACATAAGTACGAATAAAAAAAAAAAAAAAACCAAAAAAGAAAAAAGCCAACAAAAACTCTTTTTAGCAAATGCAGGTATTTGACACTTTGGATAAATGAAAATGTTACACTCATATCCTTTATGCTTGTTCTTATTGCTTGCTTTTCCGTCGCCTTTTTCTCCTCTTTTTGTTTTTCTTTTCTCATTTGGCGTCAATTTAACGCTGTGCGTAGTTAACTGGAGATTTGCTTGTGTTTTTTCTTGTTAGTTAAATTTAATCCCTAAAGTTAGATTTACGCTTTACTGACTTCATTTCTTCAGATTTTCCTAAAGCATAGAACCAAAAAAGCAGAAAAAAACGTATAAAAACGAAAACAAGGTAATTTCTAATAAAACAGTAATTTTTTTAATGAGCAGTTTGTTATGTTTGTTATATTTATTTTTTTCTTATTTTTACTTTTACTTCAATTGTGAATTTTTGCAACAGAAAAGTAATCCTCTACTGGTTGCCTACACTGACTGCATTTACATATACATGCTACCAAAAGAAATGTTTAGTTTTCTCTGAGAGTGTTTGTAATATTAGAAACTATAACGACCCACCGACCCACTTTCTTAAAATCTCATGTGCCTTCGTTATATGCTGGCTGGTGGTTGGCTTATGTTTCTCATTTTTTATTTTTGTTTTTCTACAATATTTTCTTATTTTTGTTTTTTTTACGTTTTTACGTTGTTCCGACAGTCTCTTATTCGATGCAGTAATACTCTTTGGCTACTTCATCTTCTTAAGTATCTTTTTGCCTTGCACAAAAGCCAATTTTCTTACTTATTTCTATTTCAGTGACCATGGTGTTAATGCTGCTTTACATCGCATTCTGACATTTCACATTAATTGTTTATTTTCTTGTTTGTGTTGTTTGTGTTATGCATTTCTCTTTTCAAGCAAAATGTTCAAATGATTGAATAAAATCTTAAAATTATGCAAAACTTCCAGTGTGGAAGTTATTAGCTTACGTATTCGATTTGAGCTATACTTCCTATCCACCACCAGATGATTGCAAAACGTTCTTCAATATTGCATTAGAGTTTTCAATTTCTCTTCTGACTCCGACTCCGAGTCCGACTTCATTAATGCCTGGATTTGACCGCTAATCTGGATCGGCTGCTAATTTCTTAAACCTTGATGATGCAAAAAGTTTCCACGATAAGCTCTACTTAACTTTTCACAATTTCACTACTTGTCCTCCTATAACTCATATATATATATATATATTTCATTTGCGATGAAAATGTACAAAATTTAGTGTTAATTTTAAAACTAAAAACTGTAAAGATTTATTGATTTCAAGTCTCATATTTGTGTGCATGAGAACTTATTTCATCTTAAAATGAAAATTATTCCTACGAGGTCTTGCATTCAAAATTACATTACAAAACACAATAATTATTATATTACTTTTGGCTATATTGAGCCTTTAGAATGTCAACACTTTTGCAGTATGGTTTAATTGAATGTTACGTATTTTCAATGTCTACCCCATTTCATTATGGAAGAGTATATGTTTAGAGTTCTTAGATTCAGTCGCATCAATCGCTCCTTTAAAGTGACAATTAAGCTCTGTGTGCCAGACTTCAAGTTAACTTAAATGCGCCATAATGTCGCAAACAATTTTCATAAAAGTGGAAATTGTTATCAGAATGGTACGACGGTAAACTATAAAGTGTTTTCGATTATACGCCTTTTTTGCGCAATCGCGCATTTCTGCGATTTCTTTGCTGTGAGTTTTTGATAGACATAGTTATCTCGCCATACGGTTTCAAGGAGAGAACGGACATAACATGCCATGAACTGGCAAACTGGAAGTGAAGTGTGACAAAGTTCACTTTATTCCGAATTTTTCTTCCCACATTTTCTTATCTGTCCTATTAAGTGACGAAGATCTGTTTGGGGTTAGTCTTTAATCATCATTTCTCGATTTTAATTGTAGATGATTGCAACGGTTTTTAGATTGCATCTGATATACATTTTAGGCTATAGTCTTTTATTTATTGTGGGCTTATTACAGAATATATCGTGTTCGTTATCAAAATCGACCTATCGAATGCAGAGTTGGGAATGGGATAAATTAACTCAAAGTTCTTTGCAATTTGAATAGAATTATCGTTTCTTCCTCTTGCTCTTGGTAGGCCGAGAACTTTGAAAATATAAACGGATAAATAGCATAGGAAATCCTCGAGCAGCTTTCATCTATCTATTATTATTATGATTGTTATCATCATAGTCACCGTTGTTATAGTCTTGCAGCATCGTCATCTTAGGCTCTATCGATTTTATTGAAAACTCAAGCACGTGAATCGGCGGCCATTGCGTGATTAGTCGCGATCTATCTATATATTCGATCGTACATATATATCCATTAATGACACATTCTTGAAGTAACACACACAGTTTAACGGAAAAAGCAACGTAATAGAAAATCTTGAGACTTTCACTATAATTCATTTATGCTTTTAATAAACTGTTAGCACCGATCTTTGTTTATTTGTTTGTACTCTGTTGTTGTTGGTGATGATGGTGTTATTAAGCCAATTGTTTTTGTTAACTTTTACTGAATTAGTAGGAAGAAATGGAAATATCTACTGCTATATTAGGTAATCATAGTTGTTAGAAAACTAGAGTAACCAACTTATGTTTATGGTTTGAAGATAACCAAAAAAAAAAAAAAAAAAAATAAAATAAAGTAAAACAAAATAAACTGAAGAAAGAAAAAATAAAATTATGAATTTTGTGAAAGTGAACTCGCCCATAAGGAAATTTGTGAAATGTTAACAAAAAGAAAACAAGTAAAGACAGTATTTGAAGTAAAATCTCTCGATTATTATCACCAGAAAACTTCACGGACTGCTAATAGTTCTGTGCTAATAGTGTACTTACGAGGTCTACATTTCGCAGAATTAATTTACTATTTGGATTTTATTGCCATAATGCATTTCTGTGCATGAGAATCCTTCCATGCATTGAGGTCTAAAAAATGGGTCCAGTCGGTCTAAACTTAGCAAAGTGAATTTATATATCCAATCAAAATTTTTAAGCCAATCTCACTATGAAACATTAAAGATTGGATCGTTTCTGCAATACAAAGGCTTTTGCTATTGCAAATAGGAACGTTTGCATGGGAAAGTGTTCAAATTCATCATATCGCAAATGTTTTTTTTACAAAATGTTATATGGGAAGTGGTTGTATAAACTTGCTGATCTGATCCTATAAGTCTTTTCAACATGGTTTATCCTTGGGCTAAAACGTGCAAATGTATCGAATCTCTTGAATATCTTTCACAAGTATCCGACCTATAGATACGAGAGACAGATATGATTAAATTGATTAATTTACTATGTACCATAAACAGCGTAAGGTATGTGGTAAAAGACGAATGTCTAGAACATCTAGAAATAAGCGCTAAGGCAGTTATAAAATATGTATATTTTTGTTCGGCATAAGATTGTAAACTTAGCTCGGGGTGCCCATCTGTCCATCCATCCTTCTTTCGGTGGGTTTTTCATCCGTTCTTGACTCGGATGTGTGTTTGGTTAGTTTGCCAAGTAAAGTTGGAACTTTTTGCTTACATAACCTTAATTGGTAAACATAGATGAGCAAAATGCTTTCCCTTACAATCCTATACAAAAGCATATGTAATCCGACCGTAAAGTAGGCTGGAAAAATAAAAAAGGAAGTGGTAGCTAACAAATTATCGTAGATACATTAATCTAAAATAAAGACTTTTCAGAACTATCCGAGTTTACGATCCTAAACGGTTCACTAGATTATGTGGAGGCACTCGACTTTTCTTGCTGTTAATTTTGTAATATAGAGCGCGCCCGCTTTTATGGCAGCTTGGATCGCGTTTATAGAGAGAAACGGTTCGTAATCAAATTACAAGCAGAAGTGTATATCAGTAAAATGATTTAATCAGAGAATCGTGTATATTTTTCTTTTCACCACATCTTTCTTATATCGCGTAGCAGATATCTGCTTAGATCTGTGTAGCAGATTGAACATTGAGTTGTCGATAATTTACGAAATAATATAAAGAATAAATAAGATTTCAAAGTCGAGCGAGCTATAAGAAAGTCGGCCGGAACCAATAAGTTAAAATTTTTCCCTAAAATGAATTTCTTAAAAAAACAAGTCCTTTAATATTTAACACTAAATTATTTATGTCGACAATTTATTTAAAATATTACGTTGAGAGATTGAGAGATCATTTGCTTTTTCTCTCTTTCTTGTACTCTGGCGTTGCTGTATTATTTTAATTATTATTATGTAAATATATGTTAAAAAAAAAAAAAAAACTGAAAGTCATCTTTAATAATTTTTTTTTTTAGAGCTTTCACAGTTATTATTTAATTAACCATAAATTATTGTATGATATATGTTTATTGAATATAAGACAAAAAATGAAAAATGAAAAATAAAAAAATAAAAAAGAAAATTTATATTAAATAAATTAAGTTGACCATAAAATTTGTTAAATTAATTTTTCGAATAAAAAATAAATAAATAAGTAAATGTAAATAATATTATTTAATATTCTATTAAAGACGAAAACAAAACGCATATGGCTCGAATCAATGTAAAATTCATACAGCGCACACATATATATATATATACACACACACACACACACATACATACATACATACATACATACATACATACATACATACATACATACATACATACATACATACATACATACATACACACAATAAATACACATATGCACATTTACATATATATATTGTATATATATGATTTGATTCTTCATGCATAATAAGCTAAAATTTCATTATACGAAAGAATGATATATAAATCTATCAATTACTTTTACAAATTTACATATGCACACACATATTAGGTTGCTACATATTGCAGACGCAAATCCATTTTTATTCGTTAAACATCTATTGGTTATTAAACCAATTCGAAGTTCGAATACAACGCAGCACATCAAGCGTCCAATTTTCCACATAAAAATTTGGTTATTCGACACTTCATTTTCTTTTCTTCGTTTCCGAGCTGACAGCGAAATCGTCTAGTGATGGATCGATGGTTCAACACCTCATGACCCTGCGAAATATACAAGCTAGCAAGTTAGATGATTATTCTTCTCGAAGAGGAATTTTGGTATGCGCCACCCCCCAAGTCAATACAACATTTTTCCAACTCTTCTGCCAATTACAAATATCAATGTCTCGAATAGGTTGTCGAGGAAGATAGCTGGCCTTCTTATAGAAAATTCGCCAAACACGCCCACAATGTTGGCTAAAAAGTTGGCTTCCTTCCTCTTTTTTTTTTTTTTTAAGTCGCCCATTTGATGGGCTAATGAACAAAATAATAAAACAAAAAAAAACACGTTCCATATTTGCACGGCTGAGTTGATGGTGAGGGCAAATACAATCCATTTGCAGCATTACCGTGTACGAGCAAATTAACTTATTTGATGCCTGTTTTAAACGATCCTATGAAATATCTCTCAACGGTTTTCTCAACAATTGTTATGAACAAAAACTATCTATTATTAAACGTAACCTATTATTATTATCCGTAACTAGGAGTGTAATGGACAAGACCATTTAAACTTTTGCGATCATTAGCATTGCAACAACATTGCAACATGGTTGCAGGCGGATGCAAAATTTTTCGATGATCAGCAATTCATATATTTCCTGAGATCTGCAATGCATTTTCTCAACAAAGAGTGTAGAAAGAGAGAGAGAGTATAACATCACCTGAAACAAGAGTTGCAAGGGAAAAATGTCTATTTCAAAAATATTATTATCTGCATAGACTATACTTGGAGTGCATTTTAAGCATTGTAAAGATCTTGTATGGAATGTGGTCAAAAAATAAAGACGGCTATTGAGCAAGGAGCAAGTATTTACCTTAGCAGCATAGAGTAAATTATGCTACTTATCTAAAAAGTTAAAGAATCTATGCAAACAGGTCAGGAAGAAAGCGGCAAGCTGTGGTAATGCAACGGTTTCTTTTTTTGAGGAAAAGTGTACGAACTTGTGAAGAGAACCGATATGTGTATATAAATAAATAAAATATCAAAATATTTGAATATATTTATCACAGGTTAGACTCTTATTATGTGTAACTATGCCTTGCGGATTAAGTATCCTTTTATTTATTTACTTATGTATTGTTTTGTTTCTGTTTTACGTTTCATTGTAAATATTAATAAAATTCAATGATTCAATTAAAATGAATACATCATAGTACGTGCACAATACATTCTTAACGTATTTTACTTAATATTATTCATTTGTATACAACGGTCTCTTGTAAATCATATAATAAATGCTTTTTGTATGCGTGTATTAATTTAAATCATAATAGAATGCACTCATCATTTGTAAGTGTACATCAATGTTCGGGCATTCAACCAATTTATTGTACCCTGCATCTACTAGATTTATATATAAAATATATAACATATATATAAATTTTTAATTATAATAAATTATTTCAATAAGTTTATTGACTTTGATTTAAATGAAGACAAAATTAACGTAAATACTACTAAATAGACAAACAAATATACGTAAATATTCAGTCACCACTATGACAAATATTTTGATAGTTTATATAAATTGTCGTAACAAACGGCACTGGTTTCCCAAACTTGTTTAAAACCGAAACACACTAACTTCATCAACTTGCTTAAAACTTACTTTACATACATAAGGAAGTGAATTCGTGTAAATATTTTGCATTTCTTTCTCAAACAAAGCATTGTAATATGTGTGCAGTCATTTGAAGCGAATTTTTAATACGCAACAGTCAGGTTACATTCAGATGCATTCTCGACGTAGTGCTGATATTTTCACAACCTTTCAGTGACCTACATTTACTAAAAAAATGTTGAAGAAAAGCAATTTTTTTCACCAAAATTAAACCAAAAAGATTTTTGTGAATAAATATGGATATAGGCGGGTCCATAAGCTGATCGATTGACATAGTTTTCATAGTGTCTTGAATTCTCTATATAAACATTTCTTTTTTTGTAAAATATGTGACGAGCCACTTAGGCCATGGCGCTTATGCGTGCGAGCACGATGGGAGTAAGTAGGAATTATAGGTAAAGAGGGATGGCAAGAGGGACTAGTGCTTGTATACGTTTGACTTAAACGCGAACACATCAGGCACGATGAGAAGCACCACCGCTGAAAGGTCGTGCCAGAGGCGGACAATGTGATTAACAAACAATGTAGTCACCGCATGGTGTAGAATATATTCTTACAAGATCTTCAAAAAACACTCCAAATCTTATGGTATTTGCCTAAGCTAATAAAATGAGTACACCGCGTCATGTTTCGATGATGGATTCAATAAAAAAAGAAAAGAAAAATATTATAAAAAGAAAGAAGCATACCAACTAACTTATTAACGGGGTTAGTTGCTTTATAATTCAATCCTCTTTCTCTATTCTTGTTTACTATCAAAACCATATAACTTTCAAAGTAGAAAATTCTCTTTTCGGTCATATATAACAATGATTACAAGATATGCTGTTACTTGTTTAATGTAAATTATTTTAGAAATAAATCGTTCGTTTCTCTCAACCGAATTTTATCGTAAATATCGAATAACTATAGCAACATAACAATTTCATTTACTAAATGATTGTGTTATCCATTGAGGACCACTGCTTACAAATTATTTCAAGCAAACTAAATTTCTCAAATACTTGCTGTCGTATTATACAACATTACATATATTTTTTTGTATTTGTAATATTTCCGAAAAGGTTTTGTTGATTTGACACACAATACATAACTTTGCTGTGTATTTGTTAAATAAATATTTCATGCTTAATAAATTATAATAAAACGTTTTTCTTTTTAATACCTTTTCCACCTTCATTCATTCTCTTACAAAGGCTTTAAGTACTTGATAATGAAAAATAAAGTGCATTTTAATTATAAGTTGAAGTAAAAAAAGTATTATATAAGAGAGACAAAGCACGCATTTCTACAAGTCCCTGGACGAATTTTGGACAACCAGCTCTTACGTGGTCAGGTATTGAAATACTTAATTGCCTATCGGCGTTGCTAAAAGATGCCTGTTACCGGTTCAACGTCTGCATCTGCTTGGATAGACTGATCAGACGAAGTGTGCAGGTTTGTCGAATAATTTACGGGCGATTTTCGGCGCCGCTCAGCTTGAAAGACAGCTTGAATTCCGCCAGGGGCAGGGCCTATTCCAAGACTGGAGTATCGAATATAGGTTAAAATGTTCACCCCTAGGCAAAGCGAGGCCTATCAAACACCCCGCAATTGCTGATAATTACAACCACCACGCAGCAGTCAGGCCTCACATGCTATTTCCACCGAAGTTTCGCAGCTGCGAGAATTCCCCAAAGGGTACCATTTTTAAAAGTTTTCCAGGTCCGAAGTCTTTACAACGTAGCTCTTCGGTTTTTTTTGAATAAGTGGATTTTTGTGGCAGAAAAATGCCATGGGGAAAAGCATTATTTTATCTACTTAATCTGGAGCAAAGTGCTGTTAAAATCCTAAAGAATGACCACAAATGAAAGCAACAGGATATCGCGTTGATAATCCATATCAAAGGAGTCATTAAAATAGATGATTACAGTAAATATTATATTATTAAATATTTACTTCTTGGAAGGAGTGGACGGGGCGAATCAGCAGGATATTATGTATTATGAGTTGTTCTAGTCAAATGGAATTATTATTGCAGAACGTTACTAACAACACCTGTTGTTGTTGTTGTAATTAAAACGAAAGATGAATGGCGGAAATTATGCTATAGTAGTTCACTAAATGGCGAGTCCCGGCGAGGAAACAGTACCAGCGCCGAATAGTAATGTGGTATCGCCGCCGTTGTATTTTTCAAAGGTTACTCGATATGATTAATGCCGTCTTCGATCTTTAGCATATGATCTGTTCGAGAAGGGCTTGCATTCTTATGACCATACACAAAAAAAGTGGATCTTGTATGGATACCAGGTGTTCTTTCCGCATGGAGTTCATATTATGTGCGAGAAAAATGAGATAAACGCGGGGGCAATATTTTAGCTGAAAAAGGTTTTATTAACATTGTTTTGATACAAGTGTTCCATGTTTTATGAAAAATCCGCTAGTAAATTTTTTCTATATCCAATGCGTATATTAAAGGAGCGAACTAGTATGTACTTGTCATGACTTGTACAAGTCAATATTGACCGAAGTTTGTAGGTTATTGATGAAAATCTTTTGCAATTTTTGATTTCTCCCCTTCAGAATTCCGTTTGAATGGATTATATCTAGTCTTGGGTTTGATGAATTTTCAATTCGCCGTCTTAATGTCTGGAATTTTGCAAATTTACCTTGAAATAGATAGTTTACGAACATAATTATATAATGTTGAATGGTCACACTAATTGAGTACATGTACGTATACCCTCGGTTATTAGGTGTTAGTATCGGGCTTGCTAACGAAACTTATTAGGACAGAAAGGTAAACAAAAACCGAAATACAAGGCGTATCAGGATCGAATTAGATTAGTCTACTCATCGGTGTTAAGGGGTACAAGTGCAAAGGCTTTGTGATCCTTGGTTCGCATTTTAATGAATCACTTATGAAATATTAAATAACATATCCCTTAGTGGTCGTGCATAACAATTAACTAAAAAGATTTTCTCTTTTTTTATTTATTTTAATAAACACGTTACGCCATAATGTAATAGTTGGGGAGTTTTATGCGTAAATAAAAGAGAAAAGAAAAGAAAAATTCTAACGAAATTGCATTATAATCATATATAAATATGCATAAAGTGTTGAACAATAATAGTGAAACAAGAGCAACAAGAATGACAACAACAGGAAGCCGACAATAATGTTAATAGTATCAGCAACAATTTTACTTTCACTTAACCAGTGCCACAAATCCAGGCTTGACATTGTTCAAGAATGTTGGAAAATGCTGCTACAGCATAATTTACATTTTTAGCTCTTTTTTTTTTTCGTACTTTACAAAACGATAAAAGGGAAAAACACATTAAGTGAGCGTAAAAAATGTAGAGATAAAATAAAAAAAAATTGTGTTCACTTTAGGGCGAATTTTAAACAACTCTACCTTCTATATTCGTACGTTCAAATAACATATGTTATGTATTTATACAGCCAGTCTTACACATAAGTAACTTTTTAATAACCAAAAGAAGTTTCACTTATGAAAATTTAAAATATAATTGAAAGCGTACTCGACATATTGTAGGTAACGAAAAAAGAGGAAAGAAATTTTATTTACATTTTCGCAAAGGAGCCAGATTCTAAACACACAAATCGAAAACGTTTCCTTAAAACAAAAATATATTTATGAGAGTTATTGAGATTTAAAAGCAATAGACCAACAGATTGATTCTGATTTTATGAAAAAGTGAAATAAAAGTTGATAAAAGTACTTTTTCATCTGCCGTACAATGCGGTCAAAGTGCGGCTTCAAAAGTCAACTGCGGTTAAAAACTAGATTATTGCTTGAATTTTATCTGTAATAAATGGAAATATACAGCAGCTACCTTAGTAAACATTCTACATTTCTTCTCAACCGATTTTTAAAATTGATAAAAAATATTAAGAGGAAAAGTTAGATAGTTACAGAGTACCTTAGCGACAAGCAAACACGAAACTAATTACAAATAATTTCATTATTTGCAAGCATGGAGAGCATGGAAGTGCGAAAATGCAACACATCTATTACATTATTGGATAGACAATGCTAGATACATACAAGTTCTACCCCGTAAAGACGAACTTTTCTGAATTGATTTATCTAATCTTATGTTAATTAGACATTAGTTAATGGACGAATTAAAAGACACTTTTGATGGTCTCCATTTTGATTTTCTGTTCGCGAGTCGTTTGCATTTTTACTGGTGGTGGTCAATAGTTGACTAGCACTCTATATTAGGTAATAAACTTATTTGCTACTTAAGTTGATTTTTAAAGATAGTGACAACTTGGCGTTATTTATTTATTTATGTATATATAAGATTTATTTAGAACAAAAATTCGTCTCCATTAGGTAATAGTGAGAAAAACTAAATCGTATGCTTAAGTTATGATTAAATAAAAATATGGATCTTAAGATTAGATAATGGATTTTTATGCACATTACCGAAGAATTAGGAGTATATTCAGTTTGTCAAAACGTTAGCAACGCCCAGAAGGAAATTTCCACAACGTGTGTATATTCTTGACGATCGGCGAATTCGGAATCGATTTAACATGTCCATTCGTCCTCGTGTCTGTCGGTTGGTGTAATGTCTAGTGTAAACCTTCTGCTGGTCGCAAAAATGAAGCTATCAACTTCAATTTTGGCAGAAGCGTTAAAAGTTCCTGCACGCAGTTTAGTGTCGAAAACATGTTGGATCGGACGAAGGAATTGCTTATAACACTACAAAAAGCTGAGAACGTCTCTGCTTTTTAAAAGGAATGCAAAACTGCTCTTCTACTTACTATTTATTAACTACAGCAGACAAATCTAGAAAAATTTGAACATACATCTGATTCTCTTTTTACACAGATAGATACGTTCCCAAAAAATACGTGTAAAAAAAATTCGTGTAAAAAGAGAATTAGGTGTAAACAATATTAAAAAGTTCTTGTTCGAGTTCACTTAATTTATTTTGTGCCTACAACATTTTAATTCATTAAATGTTTTGTAAAAAAGTAAGTTTTACTTTGGAAAAAGGTAATTATATCTAAAAATTCCTGGAATATTAAAAATCGTGTTAAAACAAAATAATTCGTGTAAAAAAAGAAATTTTTTTTATTTGAGCTCGTGTTAAATCGAATTCGTGTAAAAAAAATTCGTGTAAAAAGAGAATTGGGTGTACGGCTTGTACTTGTGTACTTGTACAAATATTGGAAAAATTAACCATAACCACCCAACATTGCAGTGTATAAGAATTTATGTCTTTTCAATACTTTTGCCATGCACAGAAGCAACCTTCAAAACGCTTATAAAGTAAACAAATTTCTGGCCAGTTCAAATTCAGAAAGGAGTAAAGATGTTGCATAAACATTAAAGGAACATAAGTGAAGGCATTCAAGTAGTCTGCATTTTGTTGACAATTACTTTTAATTATAATTATTAAAAATAATTAAGATTTACGAATTGGTATACTGTTTTGTGGAAAATATATGAACTCATTAGAAAGTCTTAAGTTAAATTCTAGGTTAGATAATTTTCAAAATTTTCCACGTTACTTCTTTATCCATTAAAAAGCGTTCGCAAAAAATTTATACAAATATTAAAAGACATTATTACAAGATACTAATAGATAGCAATGAGTTACATTTTTTGTTAACAACTATAGTTGTTTTGCTTATTACAAATCAGATATGAGAGATTGAGTGGTTAAATTCGGTTTCGTTTCTTATTTTTATTATTTTGAACTGTGAAACCGAATAACTAGCATGAGTTCAAGTTTGACTATGCAGCTTAACATTATTACTGTAAAATAGGGTTTTATCTGAGGTAACATCTTTCATCCGAAATACGAAATAACATTTACGATTGACTTGGGAGAATTTGCTACTGCAAATAATTGGGTAATTGGTTTAACCATAAGCAGAATCATATATTGTTAAATTTTTTAAATCATGCGATATTGGTTTTTATTATTCGTATTCTTAGCAAATTTAAGCTTTAAATTAAATTAGACTAGATTTGAGTTAAGACTAAGAAAGAATCGGTCGGCCTGAATAAACGAAATGCGAAATTGTGGCGAGAATACAACGAGAATACAAAACCGTTTAACGTCCATAAGGAATTAATAGGTCTCAGATTATTGTGAAACTCTAGACTTTTAACTAGAATAAGATCAGTCTTTTTAAAATCAAAGTTCGCATCGCCAGAACCAACGTTAGATACATTAGATGCAACGATATTGCTTAAGTGTATGTATTAGTCATGAGAGGGATAACGAAATAGAAATCTTCAATGATTACTTAGGAAAACTTAAGGACATAAGTAAAGACTTTTCTCGTGAAACTTCTTGTACTCTATGTGACGACAGCATAGAAATCCCAAAGTAGAAAAATGCGATAACTTAAAGCCGACCAGTGCAATTGTCGCGGTCGATGGTTAAAACAGTTTCATCATTTCACAGAAGATACGCTTCCAAAAAAATCGTGTAAAACAATTTGTGTGAGAAAAGGTATTGGCTAAATGAAAAAATAATAGATTGGCTCCAGACCTAAAAAAGCAACTGAACAGTACAATAAGCAATACTAAATAATTTTTGTTAGATTTCACTTTAGAATTAATTTCCTTCTCATACATATTAACTCATTGAATATATTATAAAAAATAAATTATACCTCGAAGGACTAAACTAAGTTGCGTAAAAAATACATCAAGTCTTTATTCTATGCACAATTTGGGGAATCCCACTCATATACGCATACGATCGACGTAATCTAATTGAATTGTGAAAAATATAACGCGGTGTTCCAATGCAAATTTGTGATGAGTGAGAATGAAAAAATTCATAGAAATACAAAAAAAAAAAAAAGAAAACACAAAATTCATAGAATATTGAAAATCGCTTCAAAACAAAACAATTTGCGCGACAAAAAGGAGTAGGTGTGCTAATGTGCTACTAGCACAATAAGCATCTATTTGCTCAAGGTAAAATCGAGTCGGTCAGTCATTTTGATCAGAAGCTTTTTATAAAACGGTGCACAAATGATAGCATGTTCTACGTTATATGATGGACATCAAAATAAGTGATTTTCCTGCTTCGATTTGAATTACGGATCGTATATTGAGCCGGATCCTAGAAAAAAGCTAGCCAGAAAATGTCTAGGCATATACATAACAGAAAAAAAAAGGGGAAATGTTAAACACACACACACACTTTGAATCACGTTTTCTTATGATCATAATACTTGTTTTATGTAGAGATGGCAGGCAGCATCTCATAGATGGCACTGTGTGTAAAATCCCTATTATAATATCTGTAATATATTCGATCAGTAGTCTTTCGATCAATGTGTGAAATTTGATTTAGGCACTATGAGAGGGTACGTTGCAGAAGAGCAAACTTTGAGATCGGTAGTCGACGATAAAGAAAAATTTAATCGGTAAATTAATAACCGATCTCGAAACTAAGGGCGATCTTGACGAAAACGAATCTCACCAGCTAACTGACTAAGTTAGTGTATGAATGTTTTGTCTACGAAATCGATATATCGATATATTGAAAATATGAGCTGCCAGAAGGTGTATTAAAATACAAAACACCCTCTTGAAGAAGTTATGATAAATACTTACAACTTGCAACAATCTCGATCAATTGGGAATAAGGTAGAATTGGAAAAAGCATTGTAGGCCAAGCATACACATAAGTGCTGCACTCGGTGAAAATCAAGCGAAATGAAAAACATAGTGATAACCAAGGACGAATTCGCGTAAAGTGAATAGGAGGAAATTAATTTTTTTTTCTCTTTTCAAACTTTAATTAAAAGCATTATGTTCTAAACTACAATAACAACGATAGCAAATGTATATAATGAGAGTTTTTGCCGTTTGTTTCTTGTTATTTTTTTGGCGATTTTTTAAAGTTTCATTTTGTTTTTATTTATATATTTGGTAGATCGCAGATCTGAAGTCATGAGTGCAAGACTTGAGTAGCAATAATATCAACCTGCAAGCGAACAAATAGTGAAAAGCAAATCGAATTTCAGCATAGACTATTGAAATATGAGAGGCCAAAAAACAATATACCGGCACAGGCATTATAGTCCATTTGCGTTTGAAATCGCCGCATATACATGCATACAAATGAACAAACATATGATTGTAAAATAAATTCAAAAGGTTGAAAAAACGAAGTAAACGAATGTAAAGAGAAAAAAAAAATGTACAAAAACTTAGTAGTACACCTGCTTTATTAGCCACAAAATCTAGACCGAAGCCTTTAGAAAAAAGAGCATATATTCACACATACACACACATTTAGGCATCTTGAAAGAATTTTGTTTTTCTTTATTTACCGACGGTGTTAGCGTTTGGAAAATGTTCTAACATCAATCGTGTATAAGAGAGACTAGAATATAAAAAAAAAAAATAAATAAAAAACGAAAACAAAAACAAAAATCTAGAGCAACCGACTTGAAAACAGAAAAAAGAAACTGTTGATAAAACTACGTAGTTGGTCATGGTTAACGCGTGATACATAATCACTATATAACACTATATAATAATAATAATAAGACTAATCGTACATGAAATTTTTATCTCAAAAATTTCAAATTTAAGAAATTTTTAAACATTTAAAAAATTAGTTTTAAATATTTTAAAAGCTCAACAATTTTTCGCTCAGCTTTCGTGTGACATTTAATGACCTTCGCATTCTGTTATATACATATGTATATATAGTTGCAATAAAATTGTATTTCTTATTCTTAATGTCTATGGTTAAATTCTGTTTGAATTTGTTTTCTTAATTCTTTTTTTTATTTATTTATATATTTTGTTTTTTTAATTAAAGTTTTAAAAATTTGTTATTAGTTTTTATTTCTTGGTTTCTGTCAAACTTGCTTCCGTTAGTTTACAAGTTTGCTATTAATCATATCTGCTTTTACTTGTTCTTATTTTCTTTGCAAAGAGTTACAACAAACATTTAAAAATGAAACTCTTTCATTATTTATATGGGAAAAGTAAGAGGTTTCAGTTATTTCATTCAAAGCTATTGCAGGAAAAAGTGAATGTGCGACCAATTTTCTGGCAGTGATGCACACTATGTGTCTGGTTTTTAAAGCCTCTACTGGAGCGTGGAGAGTTCATTAAATTTATAATATCATATGCAACATCCATAAGTGCACGCTCGGTAGTCTCTCTACAAAAAGTTTTACAAAATCTTCCTTTATTCATTTGTCTTTTAGTGCAATTTTCAAAACCACAAAAAAATTAAAGGCTTTTTTTTTTACACTTCCGTTTTTATTTATTTATTTCATTGATTTAAGCAGATCAAGCTTCTGAATACATTTAATGTGAAAATTTCTTCTCATATTTATATGTTAACACTAGAACTACCGACTGGGTCATTTCGATCTTTTTTATTATTATTATTATTATTATTATTATTATTATTATTATTATTATTATTATTATACAAACTCTACCGCACTTGAGATTTGAACCCACGACCATTGAATTGCTAGTCGAGACTCTTGCCTACTCGTCTACTCAGGCGGATCGATCTTTTTTAATTTTTCAATTTCTAAAAAAACAATTAGCTAAGCATTGCAATGTTCGCAAATGACTTTGAGGACTTTTATTTATATGCAATCACTTTTAAATATCTGTAATCACATTTTCTCTTAAGAGATGCCGATAACCTATTTCCACTAAAATGGATAATTTTGATACCCTGGTTTGTCGACAATTTGGCATAGACGCTCGTTGATCGATTGAGAATGTGAGATAACTGAGCGCGATCTGTTCATGTGCACGTCCGCAATATCAAGGAAATTGAAACAACATCCGAAATACAACTTTCGATCCCGTGAAGATATTTCTGAAAACCCTTCACCCAATTCACGACAATTTCCAATTTATTTCAAACTGATTTTATATTTATTTAAAGCACATTACACACACACATTAGTATCTTTTCTACCTCATTGCAAATTATCTACAAATAAGTTGGTAATAAATTGTCAACCGATCGGAACCAGTTTTGGATTAAGCATGAATCCGGATTTGCTCAGTTTTTTGAAATACCTTTATAGCATCAAAAGCTATAGACGAAAATATTAAAAAACTATCGTTTTTTTCTCAAAGTTGTCTTATTTTCTCATGTATGGCGGGCGTGTATGTAAGTAGATCGCAACCATTTTTTAAGATTCGATTCTTAATCGACCAATGAATTTCGGCTTCCTAAACAAAATGGGGGTATAGGCAACACGTCGGTAGTTCTAGTGTTAAAATAAGTTTAACTATTCTAATATAGCAAAATAAAAAAAAGGAAGGAAGCACACTACACCACCTTCCGTTCTACATTAGAAAGAGTGCTGAGATGAGTCAAATTTAGTAAAATGAATTTCCTCGTCAAAGAATTTGTTATATTTCCTATCTCATATTTTTCTTTTATAAAACGGGACGAATTCGAAAAATGGACCCGTATGTTACAAACTTAATACAGTATAGTACATTAAGACGTCAAATCAATTGCACTATAAAGTACAACAAATATGAATTTGTTCCCGTGTAAAAGATTATTTCTTGCAAGAACTTATATTCGGGAAAGGGCTCAAGAACACATTAACTTAGTATGTCGATATATCGATATACTATTTTACATTGGTGTTTGTTGAGAAATATTAAGAAAAAAAAAAGATAAGTTTTCAGAGAATAACATTTTAGAACAGCGCGCTATATGAGAAGAGGTCGTCAATAGGGTCCTATTCAATGCATTTTTAATAGGGCTACATCTTGGTTGAAAAAATGCCAGCGTACCAAAGTTTAACAAATTATGTCGACAATTGTGACGCGTAGATGGAACCAAAAATGCATGGACAGACATCGGACGCATAGTTAAGCTTAAATCGATCGAAAAAATGATCGTGAATAATAAAAGCTGAATATATTTCATGTTCTTTATAGTGTTACATAGATATGCTGAAACTTGGTATACGCTTACCATAAGCAGTATGAGCTACACATTCAGTTTGTTCGTGAAATTGGTCAACAGTACGTGTGTAATTCAAAGAAGTTTTTCATAACACACACCTTCCAGCGCAATTCGTTCAATAACTCAATTCTTTCGCTGGCTACAAAGCATGATGCACTTGTTTTGTTGAAACCACCTGCCAGAGACATTTGCTTCGTCGTAAAAATATGCCAAAAACCTGTTTCAGTAATATTTTTAGTTCTTGGGCATGCCACGTGTGTGCGATCGTTTAATTATTATAAAAATTTGGAATTAAGACTATGATAATCATCCTACAGCTAGATGCTAAGATGTGCAATTTCGCCATAATCGATAAAAAAGAATTATAATAAAAATTTCGGATACTTTGCGAATAACAAAAAACAAAAGCAAAAATATCTTTGAGGTAACAAGGCGAGGTTAAACAAGCCAAAGCTTCACTACGCCACCTCTACTTATAGCCATCGTGCTCGCATGCATGGAGATCATCCTCTGAGTTGCTGGTCATATAAAAAAAAAAAGAAAAAGAAATTGATGATACCCGTAAGCTTAAATTCAAAGTTCCTTAATTCCTATATGATGGGTATCTGAACTAAAACAGGTTTGATTGGTATTGAAAATGGGTCCAATCGGTCGAAAGACACGCCAACACTACTACGTACTACTCTCTAGTACTCTCACTACTACCTCTCTTTTTCAAAAGAAATACAAAATTGGTTTTCTGCTCATTTCTCATACGCTGTAGTAAAAAAAATGTACAAAAATTTGAAAGCGTATTCTTTGGGTGTTGCTGCAGTGCTTGTAAAAAATGGAAAGAATTGACCACGTGTGCTCCATATTATAGTGTGTTAAAATGTAACTTTTATTTCAATACCTTTATATCGCGCAGAAACAAGCTTCGAAAAGGTTAGAAATATATGTATTCTTGGCCAGTTCCAAATTCGGAATGCACCTAAGTATCTCCTTTCAGTCCTTTCATTTGTTCGTCTGGCCAACTGTGTAGTCTCTGTAGTAAAGATTTCCTCGTCAGTGGAAATGAAGACAACAAATGCCTACAAATTTAGAATGGACCTAAATGTTTCGAAAGACATACACATACTAGGCCCACAGGCGCCCGCGATAGAAACTTTTATATATTGCAGGGCACAAAAGGTTAGTTCCTTTACTTTTTTTGTTTCTTTTAGGACAACGGTAATGGGTATAAAAGATTCGGCCAGATTTTAAGATTTTATAATAAAACCTGGTCCGTAATAGTAATTTTATATAAATATTTTAATTGTACAAATTTTGGACCACGTGCGTTTTTTTTTTTAATCCGCAAGACATTTGATAAGAACATTTTGGAATTGCATCCATCCATGTAAGGCCTTCCCAAGAAAGGTAGGCCTTTTCGTAAGAGGGAAATATAACTTTTGGTATTTTGTCATAAGAATAAATCAAATGTTATATTAGGCGACGTAGTGTATAGGATATTTGATGAGCGTGTCACTAGAATTTTGATTAATTTTTGTTTTCTGGTTTTAATTAAATATAGTTTCTTTCGTAATACTTTTTACTTAATATGGTGGGAAATGGTGGTTCAGTCCATTATTCGCGAAGTGAGGTTTGCATCAAGACAACGAATAATTATTTCGATAGAATATTGTACAAATTTAATTAATTTGTTGATCGATTTTTAAATTAAACTTAAGTAGAACGACTTTGCGAACGAATTTTTTTGGTTATTCATAAAATAATTCATTATTACATACGAAAAATGAAGAGTTTGATTTTAATTAATTTAAGTAAAAATTCAATTTTGTCAATTATTGCATATAAATAAAGAGATCGTTTAAGAAATAGTTAAGTGATTTATAAGGCGTTTGCTTATGTCGATTAATTGATATCTTTTTTATTTTTTGTTATTTTTTAAATTCATTCATTTAATTAGTTATTTAATGAATTTACGTTATATTTTTTTTAATTAAATTGTAGTAAATTATGCCTCTTTTTTTATAATTAATGATGGCTTTTAACGCTTAAAAAAATATCAAAGTTTAATTATATAAACAAGAAATCAAATACCAGTTTCGTCTTTTAAATTTATAAATTAATTATTTATCGACTTGATGCGCTATAACGCATGCGGGAAGAGACGCCGGTGGATGTACCAGTTAATCGACTTCAACTAACCCAGCTAAATTGACACCAATTCTTTAGCATTCTAGGAATCGATACTAAGTTCGATTCTCGACGCTTAGCATTGTTGAAAATTATATTAGCAGTTGGTGTAGTGGCGATGGATAAGTTCCAAGTGTACATGGTATAAATGCTTTTCTCTATTATATACCAGCAATTGTAGTCAACAAATTTCAACTCTTCATATTTTGAATTGAATTGAATTTGAAAGGATTTACAGACACGAATCCAATCAAACTCTAATATCTCTCTAATATCAGTTTTTACAAAAGAATTATGGGTACGTGATACTATTTCCCCTTCTACTTCAAGTACAAATTAAAAGGACGTAAGAACATTGTAATCGGGGGGCAGGGCCGATACCACTTCGCCTAATACAGTTATTGACGCATGTTGCTAATAAAGCGTACTTTTCATGAAAGCCCGCAAATTGGAGGAATCCTCACATGTGATGGCACCCAAAAAATATACCTATGCGGTTAAAATTCGTTAAAATTGATTTCTATTATAAACTAATTTTTCCAATGAAATATTAAAAGTTATATCTTTTAATTTAATATACAAAGATTCAGTTTTCGTAGGAACGATTGTATGAAAGAAGGTTCAAAATATTAACCTAACCTAAACGGACCAAAAGGTCGGAAAAGTGGACCGATCCAAAGCATTTGACAGTAGCGCTTACATGTGTCCGCAAAAATTTAACATACCTCGTACCACAAATGGTGTATGATATGAACAACTAAAACTACTAACAGTGTACTATATTCGGTTTAGCAAGAACTTCGATCCCTACCTGATCAACCACTATATTGCTAATTTTAGAATTAATTAAGCGAATATTTGTACACAAACGGCTAGATTGTGACTACTAGACCTGTTGTGTTGCGTAGTCAGTTGCAGTTTTTCTTCTATTCATTTCAAGTTTATTTGTAGTTTCAATATTTCAATATTTTAACCCTGAATTTTTCGATCATTCTGGAAAATAACTGTTCGTAGTAAGCTTTTGATCAATATCTCTGCTATAGGCTGTTGGTAACAGCATATTGCCAACCTGTCGTCTAAGATCAGCGGTAAACAGAACTCTAGCTTTTATTCTCTCCGTCTCTCTCTCTCTCTCTCTCTCTCTCTCTTTCTCTTTCTCTTTCTCTTTCTCTTTCTCTCTCAAGCACTACATGCGTATCAATAAGAAAATGAAGACAGACTGATCTATGAACGGCTCTAAGTAAAGTCTAAATAAACAATTGTATGCGTTCTCTCTATAATACATATTTGCATTTTTTTTTTTTTTATACACATGAGGACCACATCTATACAAAAATATGTATAAAAATCGTACGCTTTCTTGAATAAAATCTATTCTGTATTGCATTTTGGTTTGAATTTATTAATTTTCGGAGAGATTTTATTGCCGCACAAATTTCATAATTAAATCATTTGTAAGAATTGCTTGACAATCAATCATATAAAACATGTAAGAAAAGTGTTAAACTATAATGATATATATATGATGCAACAATAATAACAATGATAGGAAGCCGACAATAATATTAATAGCATCAGCAACAATTTTACTTACACTTAACAAGTGCCATAATTGTAAGTTTTACATTGTTTAAGAATGTTGGAAAGTGCTGCTACAGCATAATTTGTACTTTTAGCCTTTTTTTATGCAAAAATAGAATAAAAAAAAAAAGAAAGACAATACAAGTAAGAAAAAAGGAAAACGCATTAAGCGAGCAGAAATAAAATGTAAAATGAAAATAGGAAAAAAGTTGCGTTCGCTTTACGATTGAGTGGGTTGATCAAATACGTCTTTGGCCTGGTTCTATCCCGATCGTGGTAATTCCCATCCGCAGTATAAGAATGCGTTAGCGGACAATCAAGTCAAGCTTTGAATCTGGGCTTAGGACGTTAAGCATGGGATCTATATCAACCATTTTACCCAGTATGGACGTATCCGCAATTAGTTCATGCTTATTTGTGCAACCGCGGTTACACGCGTAGAAATATGCCATGGAAGTATCCGAAAATGTGTATATTCCTTCTCAGTGAAAGCTTTACTAATTCCTGATTGTCCGTCCACTACTTTGTCGTCTGTTATTGAGAAGCCAATGGTCGCAAAATCTATTTGAGAGTAGGCAAAAGTTTGCTACAAAAGCGGGCAACGAACACCGCGACCACGAATCAACATATTATTTTGCGGTTTTTATATATATATATTATTAGTGTTGAGATAGGGGTTCGAACCTCATCTATAGTTTCCATCGAAAAGAGTTTTTCATTTTACGTCTTGCTTAATGTTGACTGTTGATAAGTCGACCAACATGACTCGAAGCTTCAGCCTGCTGAGTAACAAATGTATCTCTGGACATCTGTGTTGTATATTTTCGAAGAAAGGAAATGATAAAAGTAAAATTATTCTTCCTTTCCTTGCGACTGACGTGCGTGCGACTTGCACTACAGTAATAAAAGGCTTAGCAGAATCCCACATACACTCATGTCAACTTTTTGTAAATATTATTCAATCTGCGTCGTTTTGTCATCTAGATTTATGCAGAATTTTAATGTAAGTTTCAAAATTAGTTTAGAATCTTTTGAACGCGCTTGCAATTAAATAATCGTGCAGGTATAAATATTGAACTTCCATTCCAATGTTTGCAGCACTCACCACCGCTGTAACAATGGGAAATGGACAGATAAACGAATGTGGTCCAAAATTGTATATAATTGCATCGATATATTACTTGATGGAGCCAACAGAGTCAATGCACTGCAAATATAATAACAAAAGCTAATATACTCCTCTGTGTTCAGTGTTGAAAAGCGTACAAAAAGAAGCTAAATTGTCAAACCTGAGAATCGAGGTCTATCAATTTTCGAAACTTACGTGTATGTGTTCGCTGTTGGGCTATAAGATAATAATATTTCACTGTTTTTCGCGTTGGTGCCGTCCACCAGATTGCAGTTGATATACAAAAAGCACTAAACTATTAATAGCTTTGCATGCTCTGTGCTATCATAAATAAAACAGTAACAACAACTACAATGGCAATAACACTTTATACCGGTTTTCAATCAAATCGCACAACTGGGTGATTTTCAATTTTCCAACCAACCAAAAAAAAAAAAAAAACGTAAAGCGAATTGTAGTTTAAAGCGTTAGACCAGACCACCTCTAAATGGTCATTTATGCCACTTTTCCTTTAGAAAATTTTGTTACCAGGCAGGTTATTAGGAATAATTGTTGTTAAGATATTTGTTAGACGAACATACGCAAATATACACACGCACGCACGCGCAACAACCCACTGTAAGCCTCCTCTGCGCCGGACAGTAGATAGACTTTAAGTATTTCCTACATTTGTCTTTAGCGTTTCGGTTCAATGAAAGTGAAATATCTGAACTTAAAAAAAAAAAAAAAAAAAACTTTTTATTTTTCTTTTCATAACGTATAAGACATTTATTCATGTATTTTTTTCCTTCTCGTATAAGCATTTCCTATTATTTCTTAGTATATATCGTCGTTATCGCTTACCTTTTTCTGTATCTCATTCTAAAGGTCTTCTCAGGCCTTAAACTCATTTAAATATTTGAAAACCAAAAAAAAAAAAAAAAAAAATAGGACAAAGTTTACTTTTTACTGATTTCCAAAATTGTGTCACTAGTGGTGTTTTCTTTTCTTAATTCTTAACAAGTTTTATTCTTAGAATCCCTCTCTTTCTCTCGAATATCGTCTTTGAGTTGTAAAAAGAGTTAAAAACTGATGCACAAAAAAAAAAAACAAAACCAAAGAAAACAAAAAACAAAACAAAAACTTTCTTTAAACGCACTTTTTTTTCTACAAACATAACACTCTGTGTGTTATTGTTTCGCTGGTTATCTGGCTACTACGTGCCGTTTTTCTTGAGTTTCTTTTTTTCACATCTATTAAGCCGGCTTTAAACTTGAAACTAATTCCTAAACCGTCAAGCATTTGTTAAAATCGAAAAAAAAAAAGCTAATGATAAGTAAACACAAAATTTTGTGTTCTAAGACTCTTTGATTAAGACGTCTGTTTCTTCAAACGTGCGCGTTTGAACTGAATGTTATGGCTTAAAACTCGCTTAGTTTTAGTTAAATCTTTATTATTCATTACGTACAACGTCTTCGTCTTTCAACCATTCACTCTACAACTGCATGCACACACTCATAGGCATTTCGTATATGTTTTGGCATTGTACCCACTCTCTAAAAAGTCTTTTTGCTTTGCTTTTCTACGTGTATATAGACTCTATAGCGTTTTAGGCGAATGCTCTTATTTCTAAACCGGCAAAAAACAGGGTCTTTACAATAGAGTGAGAACGTCGTTGTTACCATCATCGTCAGTTGCGATTAACTTGTTTGGACATGATGAGTCGCTCACTGTTTAATTCTCATCGCTTTTGTCTCTCTTATTTTAGTTGGTTGTTATTTATAAGCAGCGATCTTTTTGAATAAATCTGTAGTCTTTTGATAATGGAGTGAAAAGACGGTAATCAACCAGCAAAAGAAACGCAAGAACATTTTACACTGTGTGCTTGAGAAAAGTCATGACTTGCACCCACTAAAACCCCTGACGATAGTCCCGCAACTCCCGCTAAGTATTACGTCTTGAGAACTGTCTGGGCCTTACTTCATTTCGTCTGTCTTACGGTCATTGTGCTTAGCCTACTGCGAGCACGCTTTATTCTTCTCAGCGCGGTCGTTATGGCTGCACAGGCCTCTTTAACACCTTTCTCGACAGACAGCGATCGTGTCACACTATCCATAAGACACCTTTGGTTGATTCGCTCGTCAATAATACCTTCAATTATACTTCTTTCATATTGGAAACGTGAATACACCAGCAAGACCTGTTTGTCCGTTTCCTCTACGATATCGACGTCGAGGGCAAAAAGAGTCATTATCGTGGTCGAATCTGTGAAGATACTGCCGAAAGCATCCACGACCGCCAACCACCTGCGAAAAAAGCGCTACCCTCCTGCCTTCTGAACCATCTTTTGTCCACATATGAGCTCATGTATCCAGCGCGCATGCGTCGACTTGTCACATTTATTCAGCCATATGCACTTGCTTTCTTCAGGCGTGAGCCTTCTACCAAACTGTCTTCTCATATGATATAGTTTTGTTAGTTGATTGGCCACTATATCTAATGGTAGCATGTCTGATATGACGCGCGCTGAATCAAGTGATATACCCTTAGTGCTGTTGTTCGTATTAATTTGTCAACAATTTTGACGTAGCTTGATCTGTGCAAGCTATGCCTCATTGGTGGCGCAGTGTACATTGTAACTGCTAGTACCATTCTACCCAAAAACAACCGCCTCCTTTAGCTTGGCCCTCCGATATTTGCCATTATGCGGGCAAGTTTTCTATGTACCCGGCCAGCATAGCAGCCATCACTACCCTAAGTATTTTATTGTCGGCGTGGTACATATTTCAAGGCTGTCTACATTTAGTACGGCCGTAACTCTTCTTTTTCTGCTAGTTACTAAAATAGCTTTAGTGGTCTGCGGAACTAAAGACAGTTTCTTACTCGTAAGCCAGATCTTAGTAGCTCATCGGACAGTATATTCGAAAGAAATGGCCCAAGTATAGAGCCTTGTGGAACGCCAGCCGTTACGTTTAATGTTTTGGGGCACCTGTTTTTCGTCGACAGTTAATCGCCCTCCTCGAAAACTGTATTCCATGTGATATAGTATGTCAATCATATATAAGGGGCGATACGAGTCTGGCTTATCAGCAGGTTTTTTTGGTTTTGGTAACAACACCAACTCTTGGTTTTTCCATGTCATCGGGCAACTTCCAGATCCAATCTTTATAAACTTCCAGAAATGGTTGGAATGGTTGAAATGCCGTGCGGGCGTGGTGTTGTTTCTCAATTCCCATTTAATTCCCGAAGAGCGACGTCGGCGCAGGAGTAAGTTACGCCATTTGTGCGCGTTTTACAAACAATATGCTTAGGAGAAAAGCTTTCTACAACTTTCTCATGAAGTTTGGAGAGGACGGTACCTCTTGTATCTTGTACTTTAGCTTGGCCGGTAAGACTTTGTATGCATCAGCCCATAAGTTGGATACCGCGTCCTCACATAGCTGTTTAAAGCACTTATTTTTATATTTTTTATTGCTGACCTTAAGGCCTTGCGCGTACTCCGGTACTTCTCTTTATAGCTGTCGCAGTTAGGTTTATTCCAACTTCGCTGTAGTTTACGCTTCATTTCAAGGCATTTCCTGCTTTTCGTCGCAATATCTACATTCCACCAGTATACAGGTTCCGATTTTGGGTAGTTGGTCCTCCGAAACATAGATGCGTCGCAGGCCGTGGACACACGTCCCACTAGCATTTTGGCTTCAAGAGATTTAAAAGACACGTACCGCAGACCGTGCTGTCACTTCACGCACTCTGCAATTCGTCCATCCAATTTTTATTCTTGCCTTCTGTAGTAATTCGGCAGCTGGCTTGCTAAGCAGTCTCACAATTGCTATCTGCGTGACGCAAAGAGTTTCCTAATACTCTTTATAGCATTTGTGCTTATTCCATACTCCGGTGTGCAGAGTCTATAGCTGTAACTATTTCTTCTTGGTCTGTCACCTCATTTCAGTCCTTGATGGCGACAGTCTTCTCATTACCGAGGAGCTTAATCCTTGCTTGTTGCCCAAGTAAAGAGTAAATTTTCTTTTTATACTCCATTGGACTTCCTTCATGAAATCTTCCCAGTTCCATAACCACTTCACAATTCATGGATTTTTTAATTTTAACCACCTCCTCATCCAGGTTACTTAGGTTTTTATTATTTCCTACATTTTTCAATATATCGCTACAGGACATATCTTCGCCTTTGCAATCAAGATTGCTTCAGGCTTCAGTGGCTTCGGTTTTGGTTTAGTTTTGCGGCCGTTTATTATTTCCTGCTCACACTTGGCTTGTTCACTTGGACCTTCTTTTGCTTCTGTATTGCTTTCACTTTTTTTCGACGGAGTGGCACCCGCTGGACGTTCTTCATCCTGCCTTTTACCATCCCATCCTTTTTTTTTTGATATTATGTCCGCCTGCATCTTTCCATCTTTGTACATCTTTCCCGGCCTTGATTGCGCTTCCTCCTGCGCCGTTTTTTTATACAACACAGTTAGCAGACCCACCAACTCTCTTATCGGTGGGTGAATAGTGTGCCTGAGAAGAACTGTCCGCAAATTTTATCCCTCAGCTCCAGTAGCTCGCTGAATATATCCGCATTTTTCTTCACCGTTTGTACATTATCTTGCAGGATCGGCGGTGACCAATGATTTCTCTCCTGGGTCTGCTTTACGGCTAGTATTTCTGGCGTACGTTGTTTTGAACGAGCCCCTCTGAGATATCGGGCTTTCTCGCATGTTAGCCTCTTTGCTTTGGACCCGGTTTTAGCTGATATCATTGTTTAATTGTTGTATTATTTATTGCTGCTTTGTTGCTTTGTTGTATATATATATTTGTTTTTATTAGACATTTTACTGAATGTGTTACCACGGGCGCCCTTGGCTATGCTATACTTTTAAGTTTGTGAACACGTTTAGATTTTCTTTAAGGAAAGGGGGAGTGCGGCCTCGCTAAACTGCGATAAAAGAAAGCAACTGATCAGGGATGCTTTTGCCGTTGGCAGCAGTGTCGCAATGTCTTTCAGTTCTGGTTTGCTCTTTTCCTTTTTTCCTTATTGAACATTCCTATGGATTAAAGAAAAAGGAAACAAAGGGAATCGACTCGTGACATAGGTGTAATTTCCTATTCCTTCCCTTGTTTAATGCAATAGTACACTGTGCGTAGATATGTTTCCGATGTAACTTAGCCCTCAACAAGCTTATCTCGTCCGGCTATTTTGCACTGATTTCGACAGAAAGTTTGCTTCGTTCAATATAACATCATGAGATGACCATACTAAAATTTATTGTAAAAACTACAGAATTTAATTTAAATTATATTTGTTCTTTTAAGAAATTTGGAAACACAATGTATTTAATTGCATCACCCAAGGGGGAAGGGAGGAAAAAGCATCAGAGACCCCACAAACTATACATATTCTTGATCAGCATCGAATTGTATATCGATCCAAGCATGTCTGTCTGTCTGTGTGGGTCCGTCCGTCTGTATGATGTCTGTTGTAAACATTCTCCTGGCCGCAAATTTCAAGCTTTCGACTTTAATTTTTGCAAAAACATTGCAAGCTTTTTCACGCAGGTCGGTATTTAAAATGGGTCAAATCGGTCGAAGGACACGCCAACATTACTACGTAAAGCGAGACCATCGCTGTTTTTCAAAAGGAACAAAAAATTAATTTTTGATCCTTACTCAACTACTATAGCAGATAAATGTATGAAAAATTGAACGTATATTCTATGGGCAATATTGTAGCATTTGTGTACAAAAATAGAAAAATTGCCCACGCCTACCCAATATTATAGTATATCAAAATTTAATTGTTTTCGAATACCTTTATAAGGCGCAGAAACAAGTTTGAAAAACCCCCATAAAGTATGTAAATTCTTGGCCAGTTTTATATTTGGAATGCACCTAAGCATGTCCGTCTGTTCGTTTACCCATCTGTCTGTCTGCACAACTGCGTAGTATTTGTCGTGAACACTCTTCCATTAAGGAATACTCCCCCGTCGCCTACAAAATTGCAAAAGAATTTAAAACGTTTAAAGAACACGCCTACAACGCGCCTATTCGACAGAAACTTTTATTTTGAAAAGAGAAAAAATCAGCCGCTCCCTCTCCACATTATAAAACATGGAAATTTAGTTTTAATTTTTTTTGTTTTTTTAGGAAAGCGGGTATAAAAAATTCGCTGCGAACGAATATAATTTGCATACGTTTTATTGATTGCTTCCCGACTTCTAAAAACTGTAATTAAACTCTGGAATTCGAAATATACGTTCAAGTTGAAAACGGGATGAGACCTTCCTCCCGTATATGCAAAAAGAGTGTGAACGAAATAGCGGTAAATACTTTGTTAGGTAACTGATATGTTCCAGCACAATTGGATGTCTAAATATGTTATCAATTAGATCCCAATCCGTCTCTTGATATGATTACAAACAACAAAAATTTCAGTGACACTACTTTTTTATTCTTAGACTTAGGTAAGCTCGTTATGTTAAGGAAACTTAATAGCTGCAAGTTCCGAGAATGGAGGCTGATATCTCTTGCAGATCCTTCTTATTTAATGTAATTGTATTTCATTCGCTGTTTTAACAGTTTTGTTATTCATGTCCTAATGACGTTCTAATTTGTTCGTGCCTATACCAAAAATTATAAAACCATTTTTGCATTTTCTGATCGGGTAATTGACTGGTTTTCAAGCAAATTTCAATTTTCTTATGTGCTACAAGCAGCAGAAAGAAAAGAAGAGAAGAGTATTGGATGCCCTTCTTACAAAGTGAATACTTCTTTGGCTAATATGTGGCTGTAAATCGCCATGACTTACAAACTGAAGCCGCCTGAAGTCTTTATATATATGTAGTCCCAGCGTCCTAAGTGCTACTGCTGAGTGAGTATGGGCATAGATGATTTCCTAATTCCTACGTAAAGCAAAGTCTATCTAACGCCCACAAAACTTTTCTCCATATAAGGGTTCGATTTTCATTATACCCCCTATGTATGTTACTATCTAAAAAATAGAATTATCTGGTCAAAATTTCTTACCGTCGCCTTTTTTGCTGAATTGCTGCTGTAGACCAATTTTCATCATAAAATATAAAGATTTAAATCTTTTTTTTGAAAGGCTTACTATTCATGGGAAATATTATGAAGCGGCATGTAAGAAATAGACCCACATGTTCCAAATTTAGTCCACTTCATTTATTATTTATGTCAAATTAATATCATGAACAAATTTTCACCATAAGACATTCACAATTAGGTAATTTTGGCATATAATCGTCTACATTTTGTGAGGACTATTGCATCCAAACAAACGTACGTGATCCAAATTTGGTAAGATCTTTTTGTTTGTCAATTCACTATCATGGTTTCATTAGCACCATAAAATATTGAAAATTAAACTTTTTTATCATACAAAGATTAGGTTTTCGTAGATACGATTATAGGAGAAGGGGTTCAAAAAATTGCCTTAACTGAACCAAATTTTCGATACCAATTTGAAATGTCGCAATACTATTACACAGCGATCTGTCAGCAAAATATCTCAAAAATTACGACCTGGAGGTTGAACACAAAAATACATAGACCAACACCAGATGGACAGACAAGGTTAGGTTTCATCATCAGTGTAACAGTAGGTGAGTTGATCTGAAGCTTTTCTGGATGTTACATACGTCCGCACAAGCTTAAAATACCCTATACCATAAGTGGTGTAGGGTATAATTACAGCAACACACATACCATATACAATAAGCACCGATCAGGCCAGCCAAGGTAGAATTTCTTACAATAAAGGATAAATAAAACAAATGTAATTGTCAAAGATTTTAGAAATTAAGCGGCGACGATAACAGAAGGTATGACGATGGATGCGCATTTTGGTCCAGGGCAAAAACATATGAACGTACAACTCAAAGCAGATATCGAACTGAAAATTCGTAGATAGATTCGATTAGAATTAGAAGCAAGCCCATAATCAGCAATAAATTAATAGCATACACAACAAAATCGAATGCACGTAGCTCCACGAAATTTGGAAAGTCACCTTTTTCGAACACACGTCGTTCTAGCTGCTGTCTATAACCTAAATCAAGCCAAACGACAATGTAAATGTGCTGCCGATCGATCAACTAGCATGTTGACAATGACAATTAACAAAACATTTAAAATGCAAAGAGAAGAAGTGGGGGTATGAAAAATTCGCTTGAAGAAGTGAAGGGGTATGAAAGATTCGCTCAAAGTTGGTTGAAATTTTCTTTTTTCTTGTTATTATTATAAATGACAATCAGAGCAAGTAAAGATCCCTTTCCTATTTTTTAATGTAACGATTGCAATAATGCTGGTCGCATATTTTATTTTGCACAGAATAACATGAGGCTAAACTACGATGATGATGATGATGATTTCGTTTGTATCATACAAAAATTGAAACGTCATAAAACTCATTAAAGATGATATCCTATATGCAATCTTTGCTTGAGTTGGCAGAGGTATAAATGGGGCAACAAATCGTAACGCATCGATTTGGAAATTAATTTTAACGTTCCTGTTGTCATAGAAGATATTTAAAACTTGTCTGTATAGTGTTTTAAGAAAATACAAAATTTATTCAATCCTTACAGAGAGAAGTCATTAATGCGGTCTGATGGGTATCCAACATTCGCTTAAACATGCATATCAGTTTTCCACTTTGCTTTCGGTAAATAAAGATCGTTAATGTATTGTAAATATCGTCGTTTAAAAGCAAGCGCCTGTGAAGTTGAATCCGAATTTTCAACACCTATTCTAAAGCAGCATACAAAGTTAGTGAACTGACTTTTTAAAAGCATCTCGTTTTTTAAAAATTTGAATCAATATATAAATCCATTGATAAATGACACGTCTTTTTACCCAACTGAAGGGAGAGTCAAGCGAATTGGCGAAGACTTGGAGTTTGCCATCGGATTGTGTATGCAATGTAAAACTTAGTATAATTATTTTGTTAGTTATTGGGTGGACTAAAGCAGAAGAAAGCAGAACGACTTGAACCATTAAATTAAAATTCGCATAAATTTTATGACTGCGCCGTGCGCTGTAATTAAAGCGAATTATTAACTGTTAACAATTTTAAGTGTAATTTAACAACAATAAAAATATTATTGCTTACTGTTCTTGTATTAATCGAAAGAGAAAGCGAAATAGAAAGCAAAAGAAAAATAAAAAGAGAAGGAGTACCAGATAAATTGTCCAGCAGTGGGTCATTTAGTATTCTATATATAAGACATATTTTATTTTTAGATCCAACATTTTTTTTATTAAAAGGAGTGTCCTCCTCTTTTAAGCTTCTTAAAGTCATTTACAGTGTATGCGATTTTTATTTATAAAAAAGAAAAGAGAAAAACCATAAAAAACAAGTTGTCAATATTAAAACTTCTTATAGAATTCTTTACATTAGAAAGAGCTATTATGCACTTGTTTTTCTTTTTGTATGTTTATTGTAATGCCTTTTAAAAATTTGCGTCCAAAAAATAAGTTTGCAATGCTTTACAAAATCGAGGGAGTTCAACAACTGGTCCTTCGTTAGGTGTTTCAGGTTCTTTATAAACGTTCCTCGAATAAATATTTCTAGAGTCTTGCGGCGCCTTTTATATAAACGAAAGTGAGCCACATGCCCATTGATAACCACTTATGTTCGTACATGCGATAAAAGAAAAAGAGAACAAATATTATGAACAACATTTTATAAGGAATTCTCATGAATTTTGAAAAACAAATAGCACAGCGTCGATCCCAACATCATCGGTTATTAGCAAAGGTGTGTACAGATATGTTTCATTCGAATATGGTTCGAAATTAAAAGCATGTAAATCAAATGTCGTGCAAGTAGACAAGGATGTCCATACCTTATAGTGTACCTGAAATAATGCTGTGTGATGGCAAGACAAGATCAACATGACGGGCTTGCAATTTTGACTTTGGCGTAATTTCAATTTCACCCTCACTGGGCAAACTAATTGAAGGAATCAGGGTGAAAAACAGGGACGACTTGCATCAATTACTTGCATCATGCATGAATTCCTAGATGATTTTTATAAAACCCTAGAATTGAGTCCGGCATCAATACTTGCTGCCAACCACCACATTCTTTTCTTCAATAAAATGTTTTACAATTTTTTTTTGTTTTCTTTTTTTTGAAAATTTTAACTTCAGTCGTCTTTAAGTCTACGTACGTATATCTGCAATGTTTACGGAAGACTTAAAATAACTAAAAAGTGCGTTGCAGTTTCCGAGTCCTGCAAAATCTCAAAATGTTCACTATGTACAATAGTATACACGTAAAGATGGCGCTCAAGCTGAGCTTAATTAGATTTCGTGATGCGTCTTGTTACATGCTCGACGGTTAAATTTTATTACATTGACATGTGATACGTCGATCAAAGGTTTGATTTGATTTAAGTTATGCATAATTCTCTGCTACTTTGTTAATAATGATTGAAATGAACTTTTGAAAGCTATTCTCCTCCTTCAGGAGAAGAGACGTAAGAATATATAAAAAAAAATCAATTCTTTTGTTAACAAGTTGAATGGGGCGCTTAATCAACTTATTTTGTTTATGCTTAACAGAATTAATATGAAACGTTCATGTAGAAATTGGAATTTTATTTGCATATGCTTTGTTTTAGAAATGCAACAGTGCAACAGTGCTACGAAAGTGCGTAAAGGACGTAAATAATTTTTTATGAAATGTATATACGGGATAACGTTTAGGAAAATTCACTTGCATTTTATTTTGCCACAATGTTTTGCAACAGTTCAATAGATTCATTTGGTTAATTTTGCATTCAAGCACTTCTTCGCTTCGCTTCGCTTTTGGCAAGTTTCATGGGATTCGTAATGATGTTGGATTGTCATATATTTATACTGATAATTTGAATCGTATTGTGTAGGGGCCTTAGACCAACGACTCCTTCAAGTTGGATTTACTGGAATCAATTTCAGTCAGGTATTTAAAAGCGTACACACATTAGTGCAGTGCCCTTTTCCAAGCCTTAAGTTTGACTAGGAATTACCTTCACTGCCTTTTTTGCCGCATAGTTGTTGCAGTTCTTTCAATTGGACTTTGCGTTGACTTGCTTTGATACTACTACAATAACTATCGATACAAAGTGTCATGAACTTTGCTTATCAACAATTTTTATGGGTATAATCGCATTTTATACAAGGCTTGGGATTTTGGCTTTGAAAAAAAAAAAAAGAGTTCAATTCATTTTGTTAAAAAAAATCATTGAGTCATCACTGTCCAGGACTGCAGTGATGTGACAGTTTTTTAATCACAATCATCTTGTATATGTGCTCGACTCGTTAAGCAACATGTTCGGTAAAATGGTCGCAAAAATGTCGAACTACGTCATTCCGATTAGTACTAAAGCTGGTTCCGGCCAGCAAAAAAACCGTTATCGTTTCTTACGCTTTACTTAGTATATAAGATACGCATACGCCATACGACTTTCTTAATAGACAGTTCAGTTATACAGTATACTTACAATTTTTTAAAACACGCCTAAGCATCCGTTCATCTAAACTTACGGCGATTAAAGATTTACAGAGCTGATGAACGCTTCTATGATGGGTCTAGTGGCCTAACCTAAAAAATAGAAAATAAATATGCCACATGTCGATGAAAAAAATTTTCAATTTTATATACTTTTTAAAAATCTAATCTGAAAGAACAAAGGCTCAGTAAGCGGAAAAGAAATTGGCAACTTTTTTTTTCTTAATTCGAATACTAAAATCAATATGTATGTAAATTCCCGCTAGAATTGCTGAAAGTATTCTTAGTTGTCTATGTGACGGGCTAACAACGGGCCTTCAACGGTTTTATAGATTTTTATTGGCACAAAATTGATTATTGAAGGGGTTGGTGGTACCGTTCCGCCACCTGTGAGTAATACAGGCTTCTATACCAAGCGACTAAGAAAGAAGAGAGAGTTATTGCGCCACAATATGGCACGTGATCTAAGATGTGCAGTCGAAGCCTAAGAGGAATCTTGATCTGTCTTTTGATGCGACAAACATTTTGCTAATTTCGGTAATAGAATTATCTTCGCTTTCGACGTTTAATTGAAATTTCACTAAAAGCAACCTAATAAAGCTTCGTTGTCTATTGTCCAATATATGATGGAAGCGATTACATTAGTGACCTAAAAAATCCTTCGAATTAAATTATTTTTTATTTTTCGGGGTTACTTACACAATTTTTCTTAAATCATGATCAATTTAACGCCGCCATTGTTGGAATATTTTATCCAAAAATTCGTATTAAGAGGAATACGATTGTCAAAGTAAGCAAACATGTAATTATCGTAAAACGAAATGATGATAAAATTTTAATATTTTTTTCTTCGTTTCCCAAAAAATTCGCTGTTGAAACTCGCACAAATTTTAATGTGAACAATTTGTCCATATTTTCTATTTGATAGATAATATGATGTTTGTGACAATTGTGACAAAGAATTTTTGTTTCCCATAATTAAAAATAAATTACGTTAGGAGAAGTTCTCGAAATGAAACTAAATTTATGTTTTGGATTTATTTATTAATTTATTTATTTTTTCTTTAAATTTTTTCTTTTCCCTTAAATACATTTCTTGTCTTTTCGTTTTCTCTTAATGCTTTTTTTTTTATGTTTTCATCATCTATTTTTATTTGTTAATTTCAGTGCGTTCTGTTTCTTTTAATAGTATGTATGTTAT
>CCAG010002302.1:0-52843 GCA_001077435.1 Glossina morsitans morsitans
TATATATATATATATAATAAACCTTTGGTATATCTATAATAATCCTTTCAATTTATTTTATTGTATAATACTTATAATTATTTTAATATAAATGTATGTATGTATGTATGTATACATGTGTATGTTTATATATATGCTTATGTACGTTTGTATGTGTGAATATAAATTTCTATATATAACAATTAATTTTGCCGGCATGCATTTATAAATGCAAAGAAGAATGCATCTGTCCGCCTGTTTGCCTGTATTGTGTATGTGCATTGTGTATTGTGTCTTCCTCATTAACTGTCTGCGATCATTTATTTTGATTGCCACTTACAAATTATCATCATTATCTTTATATAATAAAGTACACATGTAATAAAAAGGATTTTAATTAGGCCTTGCATATCAAATATGACAAATAAACGGCAATATTCTATGCCTTTGTAACGTTTTGTTACCTAAAACCAGTTTCCAATATTTATTAAAATTGTAAAAATTTCAAAATTTTTTTAATAAAATCTTCCAATTTTTTCATACATAACCCATTTTCGTAATTATTGCTATAACGTGCACGTAGTTTAAGTCAAGATTCATCACGTCGCTAACTATTCGCTTACACGATTCGACGATTAATATAAAAATTAATCTGAATACTTTTGATCTGATTACAATAATCACTATATATATATATATATATATAATCGATTTCATATTTCACTTTGTAGTTATTTGAATAGTAAAGAATTTTAAAGAGATGAGTAGGTTTTGCTCATTAATCAATTTTTTAATCGTCAATCATCAGGATCGTTTATCAAATTTAAGCCAATAAATAACGAATAAAGGTCAGTTCGATCGCATAGATGCAACATGCTTGGGGAAAACAAAAGAATTGTTTCACATAAAATTTGAATCGGTTTCATTTAGTAATGAATACGATTAAAATTAGCTGCTTATCACCTTTTTTGCCGAATATTTGCTTCTCGCTTCAGAGACTTGCTTTGAATTCTTTTGTGTTTTGACATCACAACACTTTCGAGATTCCTTATTTAAAATATAAAACTTATATTTAATATGTATGCTTTATCTCTACGTATGTATATATTCATATATTTATAAAGGTTTGTGAGTTCTTTTTTTTCCTTTTGCCGGAATTTTCCTTTTGTTGTTGTTGTTGTTGTTGTGCTGATCTATTTTTTAATAATTTCTTTTGGTTTTTCGTTTTGTTTGTTATTTGTTGATTTTGTCTCTCTACGAAACATTTTAGAAAACTAAAAATTAAAATATTACCAAACTATAGGGCAGTAATGTAATTCACATTTTGACATACAACATACATATATCATTGTTTGTTGCTCTTGAAAGGTACCTAAATTACGCAATAGTTTTTTTGTTTTTGTTTTTTATTTCTTTCTTTTTTCTTTTTAATAGTTTACATGAGTTTTGAAAATAACAAAACAAAAAAAAAACAAAAAAATTGTTTACAAAAAGTTAAACGAAAAACAAAAAATCACAATTTAACGAGAGAGAAATGAATTATTTAAGGCAGTGACTTTGTTGATTGATTCTCTTTGGTTTCTATAATAAAACTTGAATGAAATTTTAAATAATACTATATATGTAAAGTAAACATTTTTATAAACAAAAACGTAAGCGTTTAGAAAATCTTTTGTTTTTTTTTTTTTTGTTTTATTCACTTACTATTTAGTATAACACACTTTTACTCTATTACTTTTTTTACTATATTTAGCGGTAGAAAACTTTCCACTTTTCTCACGTTTGTTACTTGGTACATACATCATTAATATATATTGTACATCATGCACATGCACCGCTGCTATGGCCTCATCGGTCACTGTGCGTTGTGTAAAATTGTTGTGCAAGGAGTTTGTTTGGTAAAAATATTTTCATATCTTTTATGAGTTTATGAGTAGAGAGTTTCAATAAAATAACTCTTCATCTTGGTAGCCAGCTTTTGACAACATATCACACTGTGGTCTCCCGGTCGACGTGTATGTATTCGACCGGCTGCAGCCCGTGTCAGGAGGCCGGGTCGATGAAAAGGGATTCCTTTTTAAAGTCCTTTTTCAGTGTACTGCCACCATTGATGATTGATTTTTGCAGAACGGTTTTTTTACGCTTTCTCAGCAAACCGAATATGCAAAATATCAGGCAGGCGGTAACTGCGGCTGCTATGCAGCCTAAAGCGGCAAAAACACCACCAGGCAATTCAAGCAATTTCCGGGCTGTGCCGCATTCTTCTTCGGACTCATCAAAACCTGATGGACAGTTATGATGGCCTGAAAATAAAAAAAAAATAAACACATAACCGAAATACCAAACTGTGTTGTTCCTTAAAAATGTAAAACTTTTTGCGTGAAGAATAAGTCTAAAAGTTACTTCACATTTTGCGCCAACTTGATTGATTGAAAAGTTCGTAGTCTAAGAATAATATCTGCGTTTGAGAAAAAAGCGTAAAAGGTATTTGATGAATTGGTTACGTTTAAGCTAGATTACGTTTAGGAGAGCAAAACATACTTCGACTCGCAGATACGCTCTTGTAGTGCAAATTGAAAACGGGTTCATTACTATTTACTATTTTCTATATATTTCGACTTTCAGCTGTTACCAAGTGTAGAGAAATTAACTGAAAGGTAAACGTTTTTAATGGCAGAAAAAATCTGCGGAAGGAGAGTGGGAACCATTTCAAAAACTTACGCGAAGTTCCGTCAGAATCAACGTGAATACATTAGAAATCTACTGAAAAACATATATTACACTGAAGCAAGGACGTACTGAAAACGACAAAGTTCTTTTTGTCCCCATTATAAACTTTCTCGGTTTCGTCGTTTTTTTATGCTAAGAGATTGTTCAAATAGTTGTGACGGCCATTATATATATAATACGGCCGACCCTCATAATAAATCTATTCACGTTTTGACCCAAGGCCCAGGGACAGAGCGCAAGACTGGCGAATTGGTTCCTGCCGGATCAAAGATTATTCGTCTTCGATTTCTTATATTTTGGCTAAAAGTGGAGTGGCATGTGCGGCTAATGTTGCTCGCAAATCTGGCTCAGCAAAATATATCGGAGTATTTGTGCTATTGTTACCCACTGTACGAAAAAATTTTCTAATCTTAACACGTTCGCGGACCTTAAAAATTTCAGGGAGTTGCAAAAATTTCAGGGAGTAGGCAATTATTTTTGAAACTAGTTGTAGTATCCAAAGTCTGGTTATACATATATTGTAACAGTAGTCAGAACATCGTACTTTAACTGTTACATGAAATGAATGTTATAGCATCCGCGACAATATAGATCACATTTTTCAACTAGGATGACGTGAATGCTATAGCATTCATTCATAGAATACATGAGAAAAAAAGGTTTATTATAGTTTCATTACATTTTTTACTTAACAGTAGATCTTTATTCGTCAGCATATAAAAAAATTGATAAATTAAATCCATAATTGCATGGTATGTATATGTGATAACAAAAATAAATATTTCTGTCCATCATTGCGATTGAATGTTTTTAGGATTCCATATCCGAATTGGAGCTATTGTGATCTTCAGGAGATAAGTGCCATTGTCGGAAGCACTCTCCACGACAAAATGGAGGTTTATTTACACAGTTCTGACATCGATATGATGTAAATTTGATTATATTTTGCCGGTAACAATACTTGCAGGTGCCGGAATTTTTTCCTGATAGTGTGCATCTTGAAAATGTCTTGGCGGAGCGTATCTAACGTGCGTTTGTGAGTTGCCGTTATCAAGAAAAAAGTCACTACCATTTGAATTCTGTGGTATTTTTAATAGCATATTGATTAGATTGTCTCTAAAATCAAGGAAAGCAATGTTTGAATGTAATAAGGATTCCATACAGAAATATCTAATAGATGGAATATAACCTTCTTACACGAACGGGTCGATTTTTTAGGTGAGGAATAATATGATATCATTTGATCGCATCTGTCCATGCCAGACATATTTGCGTTATAATTAGCAATCGCTATTGGCTTTTTCTTCGAGATACCATAGTTATTATGCACGTCAATTAATTTGGGATGGTTTTCCATTGTGATACAAAGCACATCTCGCTTGTTTTTTCATTTTGCTAATATAGACGTTGCCCTGTCTTCTCCATATATGTTCTCCTTTTTTCAAAAGAATTTGTTTCTGTGAAACTCTTTATCCGGCAATTTCTCGTATGTGGACGTGATGGTGACAGCAAATTTTTCCCACAACAACAATTAAATGCATTATTTCCGTAGACCAAATTTTACCGAAAATCTCCTTCGGAGTTTTACAATTTTTTAGATCATCAGCTACACCCATTGAAGACCAATCAAAATGAGAGTCTTCTAGTTCTGCAGTATCTTCATTCCACAAGGTAATCGTCCCGTCTATCCCATTTGAAATATTTATGCGGTTAGAATCTTCTGAACCAGAAGATGATGATGTTGATAAATCCATATTGTTTGACGCAAATACATTAGGGGTACATTCTCTTGAGTTTCCGCTGTATTGTCCATTGTGCTATCACAAAAGTCTCCATAAATTTATTGATTTCCTTTCCAATTATTTCCGTAATGCACTTGCCTATATCTTGATCAGAATCAGAATCATCAAATGATCTCAAAATTCGCGTAGGCTTCTTACGTGAATTCATTTTTCAAAAAAGTTATACGATAACTCAACAAACTGATATTTTCACTTTAATCCCAAATGTCTAACTGAAGCAGATAATGAAATGTCTAAGCATTTACAATGCACATTATTGTTGAAAGTAAGGGAAATTTTCAGAAAAAAATGTGCAATGATACAGTCAGCTCTCCCTGAGTATTCTACGAAATATCGATGCTATAGCATTCACGTTTACTCAATGTGCCGGCTTAAGGAATTTGTAAATGCACGAAGAAAAATAAAAAAAATAAGAAAGTACTTAATGAATCAATTGGTCATTACTTTGAAAGGTACATTAATTACAAGAACTTAAGGTTACATGAAATTAAATGAACAAAAATTGGCTTTTGGTTCATTTTGCATCACTATGACAATGAATGCTATAGCATTCACGTCCGCGAACGTGTTAATTATTTTTTTTTTAATCTTAATTAAAGCCTGTAGCATGAGTAAAGTAATCGTTTACTTTTTCTTAAAAACAGTTCGTCCCAATAATTTTAGGTGATAGAATGTGGAATTAGTACAATTTTTTTGGATGTCAACTTCTGACCACGTGTGCGCATTCTGTCTTGATTTTATTCTATAAACGAAACACATCAGAAACTTGAATTTGGATTTAGGACAACGGGACGGAGTATGAACATATCGTTCTTTCTGTCCCGTATGATTACAGCTGGCGTTGTTTTTAAAAGAAAAACATTTTACAATTAAGTTTTGTGGTTTTGAAACCAACAACAAAAAAGTGCAAATTTTTAAGAAGTTAAGGACAAACTTGATAAATAAATAAATACAAAACTATGTTTCAAACGAAAATCTTGTTTTTATTTAATTAACTGGTTCTGTAAATAAATTCTTTTTTATGCGCCACCGATTATAGGGCGACATACTAGTTAAAGCTGCCTTCCTTGCGACATGTGTTCAAAGTACTCTTGATGAGAGTGAGATTTAACTATATTCGTCGGATCATCCGTCCGTTCATTTTTATTGGCATAAGTAGTCTGCTCGATTTGACATACCGAATTTTTCGGACTATAAGACGCGTCTTTTGATATAGAAAAATGCACTCAAATTTTGTGTGCCTCTTACGGTCCGAAAGGAACTTTAAAATATTTTTTCGTAAAGTAATACCAACGGTGGCATTAACGAGACGAGTGATAGACAGTACCAAGAGTGAAGACGACCGGAATATTGTTAGTACGAGTTATGTTAACATTAAATAAAAATGTTGATCTGAAAGTAACATTAAAATATAATCCATCTATATCTAAAAATCATCTTAGAAATTTGAAATGCGTCTTTTTGTCCATTGTGTCTTATAGTCCGGAAAATACGGTATGTGCTCTTAACCCATTTATACATAATAAAGTTATGAATGCAGTTATTCACACACACAATCTTGCAGTGCCTTTAAAAGTGACAGAGGCTCGAAAAGAGTGTGAGCTCGTTTATTTTGTCCTCTTTAACTAATTAATACGGGCTCGCATATACATATATTTATACACTCACGTATACGCATCTTCAGTCTACTATTGCCTTCTTGTAACATATACACAGTGGAAGTTCGTGCAGATGAATTCATGGATCAATTTCAATTTTAATCTGCCTTCAAAATGGTATATATCATGGCGCTATCACAAGGAGTTTACTTGATTTGGCGCTGACAGACCTGTACGTCTTCAGTTGCGAAAACTTTGATTTAGAGTGCATTTGCTGACGCTGGAAAATTTGCTACTCATTGGTTTATTTATTTTAAATTGATTACAAAAATAAAAGCCAACCAACTACTAAACGAAAATTCAAGATTAACCATAAGTCTTAAGCTGTAAGCTAAATCTACTACAAAAAGAAAAATGAGAAGAGAAACAATAATAATAGTAATAATAATAATAATAATACCAGGGCAAGAAAAGAATTTAAATCTAACCTTCTAGCGGCTAATTAATTATGTAAGTAGCCGCAATTACATTACCCAGCATGACAAAACAGTTTATTATATGCTACTATTTTCAATTTGCAACTGTATGCATTATAATAACGATTTATTTTTAATTGAATTAATAGAATCAGTAAACTGATCAAAGCTTTAAATATTTTTTTTATTTTTATGTGCACTTTTCTGTTTTCTTTCCTAGGGATCAGTTGCTGCTGCTTCATTTAATTCGTATGCAGTAAGTCGTTTGTATTTATTTTCATTTGTTTTCGTTTCTTCCATTTTCTCTAATTTTATTTGAAGCTCGTTTTCTGTCTGTTCCATATAATAAGCATCTTCTTCTTTTTCTTTTTCTTTTTCTTCCTTTTATACCCATCAACGGAGAGTGGGAGGCATACTACACTAGGCATTGCGATTGTAACAATCACGTATACCGTTCAGGGACTGCACAATTTATTCGTCCGTCCGCCCGTCCGTCCGTCCGTCCGTCTATTCCGTTTTGGAAAAGTGTCGTTTACAAAAGTCGAGAAAAGCTGAAATTAAACACATATATTCGTAATTTATATTGTTATAGCTTAAGTTGAAAAATGGGCGTGATTCGCAAAGAAAAAAGAAATACATTTCAAAAATATATTATCTTCAGTGGTTTCATCAAATTTATTTAAGCGATTCAATTGAACAATCTGGGAGCTAAGTGAGTAAGTGAGAGAGAGAAAGGGAAAAGCGAACACCCTCGATTTACATAAATATGAAGGTGGTGGATATTTAAGATTTTCCACAAGGCGGTTAAAAGTTTCTTGCTTTTTACGTTCTTCTTTTTTTGTTTTATGTGCTTCCTTTGTACATTTTTTATGAATCCTTATTCGAGTTTTGAGTTTTCTATGAATAAATTTCTTATGCGGTTAAAAAGTTGAGGGTTTTTGTTGCTTTTCTGCTTTTATTTCCGAATGGTTTGCTGCATGGTGTCGCCATTCTCTGACTGCCACTAACTGTGCATTGTTGTTATTGTTGTTATTATTATTGCTTACTTGCTTTGCTGGCGTTGGTTTCGGGTTGTTCCTCCATCTGACACTAACCAGTCATAAATAATTAAAAGTAAGAAAGCTTCCAAGTCGTACTTATTTATCATTTAAACCTTTCATGTATTCGCTAGATTCTGAAACTTTTATTAAGAATTTCTTTTCCTTCTCTCATCAACAGTTCAAAGCAAAGAATAACTTATCTGGTGAAATCTTCTTCTTTCCTTTTTCTTTTATTAAAATAATTCCTTTAAGATTAAGGTTAATTTTTTATTAAAGAAAAAGAAAAAGAACCTCCACAATGCGGTAAGTCATCTTCGAGCATAGTCGGAACTTTTTAAATTAGCCTTAAGGTGCTACGTTTAAAGAATTAAATTTGAAAACCAGTTAATTGGCATTTAAGCTTTAAGGGAAAACCTATCAATGTTTGGTTGAGCGTTTAATCGTTGTTTACGATAATATCCACAAAAAGTTCTCTCTTTCTATCTTTCGTATCAATTATTTGGCTTTTATTCATTTCCCAAACTGACAACACAAATGCCCAGCAATTGAACTTTCAAGGACTTTGCTTTAAATAACCATTTTAGTTAAAAACTATTCAATTGGATGAATGAATGGATGCTTTTTAAATCGAGGTCGGCCTGCATTTCAGGTGTAAGTAAACAAAATAAAAATTAAATACGAAAATAAAAAATAAAAAGTAAAATGTAAAGAATAAAAAAAAGGCAAAAATACAACTTAGCAAATAAAACCACAAATTCCCATTAATTGAGAGTGTTGTTCGAAAGAAATTTAAATGCAAATAGAAAAACAGAAAATTTAAACCTCCCTCCCTCCCTCTCTTTCTCTTTGTGACAGTCTGATTTGCGAAAAGAAGGAAAATGAAGAAAAAATTTCGAAATAAATTATTAAAAGTCTCGTAAATTTTGTAAAGCACGAGGCAATACATACAACGCAACGTGCCACAATATTACCAGTTACCACCAGTTATTTGCTAACACATACACGGCAAAAGGTGAGTGGACCCCTAAAAAAAAGACGACGGGGCAACAGAACAACATGATATTTGGTACAAAAGACAGAGAAGGCACTAAAAATAACAAATGTGTGCAAGTGTTTATGTATATATATATATATATATACGTATATGTGTATGTATCATGTATGTGTATGTGTGTAATGTACAAAAACTTACCATCGCACCACAGGCTGGCAGCTATGCAAGCATCAATTTCAGGACATTTATATTCACAGTCTGACTCTTTTGGATAAAATCCAAATTCATTTAGTGTATCATTGCTAGGCCCACCACTAACACTACTACCACCAATACCAGGAGTGACAGCGCCACTACCACCACCACTGGTGGTTACTGCGGTACTGCTGTTGTTCATTTGTAAATCAAATTGTTGCAACAAAGCATTTTTAGTGCGATATATTTCCAGCCACGTAAATGCTATATCACCTGGTTCTTTAAGTATCGGCTCCAATACCAAACTGACAGGTCTGCAAAGATAATTTAAAAAAGTTGAAAAACAAAAAACAATACGGAGTTACATAAGTTAAGTCTCATAATCTCTGACACATGTCAATGTGATATAAATTTTGTCTATCGCTTGAATTGAATAAAAAAGAAAAACAAAAAGAAATCCTTTGTTAACTAATACATCGCCAATCTATAGAGATTTTAGTAATAAATAATTACGAAAACGCCATAAGATCCAAACCGACCTGAAGAATGCCTTCGATTCGACATACCATCATTTTTTATATATCACTAATAATAGGAAAGTTATGATTGAGAATCGATGTGGAATGCAAAACGGATAAAATCATAAAATTTGCCGAAATAAATTATTCGAAATTCCCGAAACTCTGTAAACGTATGTCCAAAGTAATCTTCCATAGCATGTTTTCATGGCAGTGATAAATGCATTTGTTTTTTTGTTGTTAGGTTAAGGTTAGATTAGGTTGTTTAGGTTAACATGTAACATTATTTCCACCTTTTCAGTTCAGCTTGTCGCAATATATCTTTTGTCCATTTACGCATGAATATATGCTTTTAGGTCGTTTTGCAACTTTCCCAAGTATTTACTTGAAAAAGTCTGTTTGCAGACTCGTCAACCTTGCCCTCGCTAGCGTACGTCAGTAGAATTGATTTGAAAGACAAGAAAACAAAAATTTTTCTACAGCAGCCACGTGAGCCATTTCATAGTTCACTTCCTCTATCAATAACTTAAAATCATTTTGATGAGTGCAAAAAAAAAAATGCGAAAACGTGATGAATGAACGGAATAATTCATTTTTTTTACCAAATCTCAGAGTGAAGTGAGCCTAAACTGAAGTAAGTTTGAGTTGCGTTCACTACAAATACGATCTTAAATTTATATAAAGACAAGTAAGAAAATTGCATTCTGTTACTTAAAAAAAAGAAGGAGAAGAAAGTAAACGAAAGGTTAAAAAACGTATAGAATTGGGTAGACGTGGCCGGGATCGGTTTTTTTCATATTATGCAAGTATGATAGAATCGTCGATGGAATGTATGCGGAATTTTTTATCGTTTTATCAAGTGTAGTTTACGAGTAATGAGCCCAAAAAAACTCGATTTTTTTTGCTTTGAAGACGGAGGTGTTCTTAGTTTACGTGGAACTGTAAACGTATGCTTTGACCGATTTGGTATTTTTTCAATACCGGGCTATGCGCAAGAACTTCCAATTTTTGATGATATTTTAATATATACGATGAGGGCATGTTTACAACACAATTGCATACAAGCAGACACGATTAATAGGTTCTATATTTTAATTTTGACACTGATCCGCTGCTGCTGCTGCCTTCGGATCCGTATATATTAAAGTAAAAGTCTTAAGGTACATCAAATAATTTTTCCGGTGCAATAACTCTTGCAAAATAACGCTTGTCTTGTTCTCGAGCCCTTTTACGGAGCTGCTGCTGTATATCACTATTTTTAATTTCAAATAACAAAACACCAAAAATCTTCTCAAAATGTAACACAAAATCTAGTCCACTACTTGATTTTAAGACAAAATGACGTTAATTTGTATTTTTTTTTTTCTGGAAAAATTGCTTGAAATTTGGTGAGTGTTTTATTTTTTCGTTACTACAGGAGATCTATCTCGTTTTGGAGCTGCAGTTAAAATTTTAAATCAATCAGATAAAAATTGAAGTGGCCAGTGTTTCCGTAACTTAAACTAATATGCTTTTAAGTATCCATAACTTTTTAGATCAATAAAGCTCTTCGATTCTCTTCTCTATGTTTTGCAAAAATTTACAAAATTTAATTTACTTTTACTTTGAAATGCGCAGTGAAAAAATTCTGATTATAGAGAGGTGATCTGTCATCTGAGATATAAATGCTGCACGTATATATAAAGATTTGTGTTCACCCAAATATTCTATTTTTTTCTTGTAATAACTACTAATTTACCGCCCAAACAACCTGTTGTCCTTGACAAGTTGTTGAGAGTTACTTGCTTTTTTCAGTTCGTCAATTTACTGGATGCGTTTATTAATAAATGAATGTATGATAAGCGTAAGTGAAATTTCAGCATTTTATCTCTATTCTTGCGTTTTCTCTTTCTCCGACTGTAGCTCTTGGGTCGTCTCTAGCCCATACTTCTGGGCTATGCAAATGATTTGCAAAATTTTATTAATATATTCCTACTTCCAGTCAAAAGAGACTTTACATAGGCCAAAAAGTAAAACGAGGGAGGGGAAGGACACTTCTAAAGTTTTCGAGATGTATACATATATATTTCAAATTGCCTGCAAAAAGAGTTCAGTTCTGTGAGATGTTCCAGGGAAGACATTTAAACTGTGTTGGATTCCACAATTAGTGGCCAGATCCAAACAATATATTGAGAAAAACAATTTGATTTAAATCTCAATTAAAAGTGGGTTTTATTTACGGGAACGTTCGCAATCACAAAATGGATAACTCCTTTATGGGCGTAGAATAATTGAGAGAATTATCTGATGTCGTAGATCGTGGATCTAACTTAATAAATGTGTAAATATTAATATCACAAGTATGACATGTAGTATCATTTGATGTTGCACAAGCAAAAAGATTCGTCTAACATACTTTTATTTACTAGATAAAGTGTTTTGAAATAATTGCAAGTAATTTTATGTATATTTGTAACGGTCGAATATTAATTATTCAAAAATATATTTGAAATATTTATATAACATTTTCGTGATCAAAAACACTTAACTTCTTAGCTGATCCATAATTCAGTTTATTATGATATCCTTGGTGCATATATATATTTAGTATTGCCTCGCTCTTATCGAACACATATCTTGTACATGTGTATATATTTAAACATATTCATGTATTCGAAATGACAGACTAAATGACGTGTTGTCAAAAATCGCACATTCGCACATATAAACCGTATAATGAATGAATAAGCGAAAGAGTGGAGAAAGGCGCTGAGATAACGGGATTGAAATTATTTTGAATTTTGTATCATTTTATTTCCATGTTGTTGCATTTAATCCGCAAATTGCTGACACTAGCGTTTAAGGATGAATTTATCCTTCATATTTGTACAAGTAAAAATATATGCATTGTATATACATATAAATATATATATATATATATATATGTATGTATACATCTATGTTCGTGTGTATGCGTATACGTATTAATGAATATTTGTGTGCGTGGCAATCTACGAATGTTGTTACAAAAGTAATTGTGCAGGATCTGCAAATAGATACGAAAAGGACCGATAGGACGATAGGACCATAGGAAAGCAGGCCAGACCATGGCAGTAAACACATTTTAACAGGATATGCGTAGATTATGTGTGAGTGTTCGTACGTAGGTGTGGCATAATCAAGTACTACTTACAATTGTATATTTGTATATACAATTGTATATTTGTATTTATAAATATATATATATATATATATATATCTCAGCCTGTATGTATGTATCACTTCTATATGAATGTATGATACGCGTTTATGTACATCTATAGGCAACTGTAGCAGTAATTTATCGACTGAACATTCGCAGCATAGCAATAAAGAAGAGAGTTTGTGGGCCCCTTCCAAAACTCACGCATATTTACATATGCATATGTATGTATGTAATTATGCATTTATATATCTATACATATATTTATGTATGTGTAGCTATTATCCTTACACATACACTTAAGTGAATTGTTTTGGTTTTTGGAGTTGGAAAAATGAACACGAAATATGCAACTAGATACATATACACCCAAGCACCCACATACACATACACACATACAAACATCACCCAGTCAACCATCGACAAGAACAATAATAATTTCAATATTTCGTAACATGAAGTTGTCGGACCAAAGTTTTACAGTTTGACCATAAGTTTGCAAATACGTTTCGTCTTCACTTCTTTAGCCATAAGGCAACATGAGCTGTTAAATAGATATCGTTTTTTAATTAATGTTCAAGCCTCCTGGAAAAGTTAAGCAAAGTGTAGTCACTTTACTGTTCATGACATGACTTTTGTCATATTTCTATTAATAACATGGTTATCCTGCCGTATTTAGTTTTTCGGTTATGAAATTTTTTCGGAAAAAATTGTTTGTTTTTTTGTCATATGAAAATCTTGGCTAGAGGATGAATGTTAAATTGCGAGTTAGATCTGTTCTCAAGTAAACTTACTTGTTGGTAAATATTGGTTGACCGTTCGTCCAGTCCTCGGAGAATATATGCAGAGAGGTGGGGCGTGGTCCAGTTTGAGCGGGGCATACAACCCGCATTGGTCTCAAGGGACGACCCGAATAAATCATTAAGCGATTTTTAGTGTGACATCTCATAGCATCTTCTGAAGTGGGATCCACTGGTAAATACGAACCCCATGTTTGAACGAACAACGACTTGTCGAGTGTTTGTGCTTCGATATACCACGATAACCCCTCACAACTGGAGTCTTGCGATTTCATTGGATATTTGATTTCATCTTCTCCTCCCGCTCCTTTCAATTTCAATCGTTTTCGGCATTCACTTACTCTCTTAAACTCGTACGAAGCGAAGAAGTAAACCTCTGCAAAATCCTCCGATATATTTAATCTACTGACCGCAAAGGTTAATTCCATTATGCGTGAGTTGGAGACAAACGTCAATGGAGCATTACTATACAGGACACTTGAATTATCACAAAAACAACCCAATTGTATTTTCACGTCACGAAAGGGTACATCGTACAGTTTTAATTCCGTTGTTCTGCCCTCAGGATCCAATTGATTGCATTTCGGCCGACCCGTGTGCAGATCATTGTCTGTGGTGCAAGTGGTGCCGTCTCCAAAGGAGACATTATGCAACACCAAACGCACTCGTTCCGATGGTCCTGCCTCGAAACGATATAAGCAAGTAAGATTTTTGGCACCTCCTCGTCCGAAAAGGAAAACGTTTCGCGGGACTTGTACATTGCCTTTTCGCTTGCGAAATACGCGTGAACAAAGCGGTGGTATTGGTTCCTCGCCGCGACGACCCGGCCAAGGCTCACCCCCTTGCTCGGTATCGACAAATTCATAATTCAATGAGAATTGTGCTGGAAAAAGGGCGGTACCAGTATGCGTATGAAATTCGAGTTTCTACGAAGAAAATAAAAATAATAAAAACTTTATTAATTTAAAAAAAAATTTTTGTCTAAAAATAAAAAGTACAATAAAAAAAAAATAAATTTGACATTTTGCAATTTGGCACGTCGACGGTTTTCCGAAAATTTTCCAGAAACGGAAAGTTAGCGACAATATTTTTTCCCGTTAAAGCTTGTTGGTTGGAAACATGAGACCTGGTACAGAATGAGAAAATTTTTCTATCTACGTAATAAGATTTGAAAAGAAACAAATAAGAAAATGATATTCGCCTGAGGCCGAATCTCGCATGCCCCCATCGTTAAAATCACTAGCGCCCCTTGCTTCTATTTATTTTTACGAAAAAGAATGGGTATGACGTCATAATATTCGTCATAATTAATTTAGAATTAACATACTTAGGTTGTTGCCTTCCACTTCCCCAGTCCTTTTATTTGACAGCCATATTGATGGTATTATCAAGAAAATATTAATCAATCAGTTTATGGTGTCCACCATATTTACTTTAAAACGAACAGCTTTTTAGGCAGATAATATGTCTTCATTTGAGGAATGTGCAAAATAAATTAAAACATTCTGTCTTGTTTACCTTGTAATTAGAAAGTACAAAATCTAAAATAAATAAAAAAAAATAAAACTTAATCTCTTATAACTTTGGCATCGGCATGGCCGATTTTTTTTTGCCACTTTCGCATATAAATAGTAACGTTTTGCCCTAAAGTAAATGTAGGAGATTGCAGCCTTCCATCTTTTCATGATCGTTTCAGAATTTCATGCTGATCAAGGATATATATTCCAAGTAGAGTCTCTGAAGCTTCCTTTTGGGTGTTGCAAACGTTTTGACAAAATGAATGTACTCTTCATCCTCCGGACATGGGTACCCAACAAATATCATGCCATTAGAAATAGATGACAACATTTTCTCAAAATTAATTGAATATTTATGATTTAACCGAGTACTGTTATGCGACTTATAGATATTGCCTGATAAATTGCTCTGTTGGCACTGTTAAGATTAGTCTCCACATAGCAAGCAAGGTTAATGGTGTATACAGCGCGGTAATGTAAGAAGACTGCATATGAGTATATAAAATTGATCAATGAAATTTTGTGCAGTTCAAGTAAGTTTATTATTGAAAAGCTTGTCGATTGCTGGCATTTCGAATAAGCACAAAAAAGGGAAAGCAAATTGAGATCACAGTGTCTTAAATGTTGCCTTAATTCTTCTTCTTCATCACCTTATCTCAGGTACGTCAAATTATCCCAGCGAAATTTAAAATCCAATTAGCTTAGGACGATATTACTTTAATCAATAGTTTATTACTCCCGATCGTTGATAGAGGGAGTTACATAACAGAGACGAATTCATAAATCATTCACATATCTTTTGAAAACTGAAGATGTTGTCCTTTTATAATCGTTGTATATATTTTTTGATACTCTGGCTTGGCAAAATTCTTTGTCTATGCAATCATCAAGAGTGAAATAAGCCTCGTCACTACCAATGATTTTCGATTAAAAATACCTCGAAACTCCCAAGTATGTAAGCGCGAAGCATGTAACTGGCTAATGTACGGCATTGAAAATGTTTTAATAATCAGAACAATTGACTTGGACTTTATACTTACACAGATCCGCGTCTGTTCAGGAAATCTGGTGCAAACTATAACGGGAAAGCTAAGTTGTTCGGTAATTGCGAATGGCTCTTCAAAGACAGTTTCGTGACAGTGGCTGTTGTGTCTGCATGTGTACAAACTGGGCGAGTACACATGTTCTCAATTATATCACTCAGACAGACTTAATGGTGGACAGACGAAAATGTAAATGGACGTATAGATGTAAATTCCCTATCAATTTCCCTAGTCGCGAGGATCAAGAACCTGGGGTTATCAGATGCATATTGATAAGCCTTATAAATATGTTTCATAGAGCTAATATATCGCCTCTGATTCATAGCACTTATAGCTTATTGTCGATAATGTCTTTTCTTTAAATTTGTTCCAAAAACCGTAGAATATCGTCGTAGTACGATCCCCAGTTTCTGAGATTAGCTAGCTGAGATTAGTTGGTAAAACGGCTCATATGGCCAGCATTCTTAGGCACAGTAGCAAATTTATTTGCGTATTGTTCTCCTTGTTTTGTCTTACTGGCGACGGGAGAATTATGCCTTCGCAGTGATGAAAGAGAAGTCTTCACGATTGAATTTAAATAAAAATTTGATAAACGACCGCAAATGGAGTACCATTTTAAAAAGATTGTATATGACGACACTCTAAAGACGGCGAAATGTTTAAAAACCATAACATAAAGACTTGGATTATGGGACGAATATTGGAGTCGTATCTACGAGTTAGTTGGTTTTTGAATTCAGCTTGACTTTGACTTTATTGATTTAAGCAATATGGGAAGAAGGTACTCGTGATTTCACCAGATATGCATGTACTCACGCCTATAATAGAGAATTGATTAAATTGCTTCGTGTTCGAACTTTCACTTTCACCGAAATTTCATTTGCTCGAAAGTTTTAATTTCAATTTGTTCATTTTCTTTTACAGTTTTCTTATTACCCGTCATCAATGGAATTTAATTTTATTGTAAAAGTATTTCAAGTGCCAAACAACTAGCGCTAATGAAAAAAGAAAAAAGAAGCAATAATATAAATAAATCCGAATTATGCTAAATTTATAAAATCATTTCTGTAAATTATAAACACTACCACCATCGCCGACGCTGTCACTTGTTTCTTATATAAACTGAAGTCAACAATCAAAAAAATGTTGGGAAAATATTTATGAACACATAAATAACTCTTTTATACAACAAAGGCAACAACAAAATTAGGAAGAAGCAAAAAAAAAAAAAGAAAGAAAAACCTTCTACTTTAAATATAAATAAACAACAATTTACGTTAGCTGGCACTTGCTACTCCGACGAAGCCAACAAAGTGCAAATATGTAAATGGAAGATGAAAATAAGGAAAAGAAAAATAATATATATATATATATATATATATATATATATATATGAAGAAATTATGTATATATACAATACATATATATACATATATATATATATATATATATATATATATCTATAAGGAAATAGTGTGTGTATGTGTTAAAAAATTCAACAACGAAAATTCAACTCATTTCACGGTTGGCTATAAGATTGAAAATGTTGCCAAAACACAGAGGCGTGTGACAAGAAAGAAAAGTGGGAAAGTTGCATTCACCTTAGAGCGAAATCGGGCTACCTATCATTAAGTTTTATATTAGTTAAATGCAGTTTAATACATAAGAGTATGGGTATGAGTGACGAAATAATTATTTCCGAAACAAATATTTATGAAAGATATTATCCTTCGTGTAGGCAGATCCCTCCTATTTTAAACTATATCTTGCATATTTAAGTCATTTTGATCAAAATCAAGTTCTTTAACATGTTTTTTTCGTTTATTTTTAAAACAAAGACTTATCCGTGAATAAATCTTGGACTAACTCAGTAGGGATTTCCACTCGTAATGCGAAATACAAATTTGAAATTTTTTTATTTTAAACGGCAATAAGACCAATATATAAATTAACAGACATAGAGACGGACGGGCTTATATGCCTGACGCTTATGTCTGAATGTTACTAAGAGAATAGCAAATGCTGTATTCGTACTATTATTTTTTAGTAGCTACGTATACATGAGCTATTGAAGGGGTGTAAAAGACTTAGGTGCCTTGTAGATATGCTAACTTATAACGTAGCCTTCGCATAGGACAAGGCAAATAGTAGCAAGAATTTGTTAGCTACTATGGCGACAGTGTGTTATTTTGTAAATTTTTATTTTTCTGGTTTTCTTTTACGAACCACCAGCAAAGGGCCCCACGCTTTCTCCTTGTTTATGAACAGTAGCACTCAGCTTTCTAATTAAATTACATGAAAGTCTTTTTTTTCTCTTTTTTTTTTTGGGTTTGTTCTTTATTTCTATTTCTGGTTTGTTTTACGTTGTTTTTCTTTTCTTTTCTTTACTTTTTTCTGCGTTCAAACCGAGAAATGTCATAAAGACTCTTTCATGATATGCCTTTGGGGTCTGTAGGGTTGAATTGTTGTAGTTTAGAAATGCAAATAGTGAAGAGGGAGTGACGAAGAAAGTTTGTGTACTCTATGTGCACATCTATATACATACACATTAATACAAATATTGTACATATTTATTTAAGCTTAAGCGGTAACAAGGGATTCAAAAGTTTCTGGTTAGCTTAACGTGACTAACGAACTCACTACAGTAGCAACATTATAGATAAAAATTCTCATAGAGCTTTTGGTAGCCAAGCCTATTTCGGCTTGAAACTTTGTTTGTTGTTTGTCAACATCCTTAAGAATAAAAACATCATAATCAAACATACAAAAAGATGAACCCATATATATATACATTTAACTTCTCGTATGACCAAAATGACTGAAATGAGTAAATTAAGTTTATCAATATGCTCGATTATAGATTGACGTAACTTTCACGTAAACGCCCGACAAATATTTACATTCGCCTGTTCGTGTCTCTTTCTCCACTTATGACAACTTTATATCTGTATATCGTGAGATTCGTTAACGTTTTGATTTTTGGCTTAAACTCGCCAATTCCCCGTGCTCGTTATATTACCGTTGGGCTCCACGCTGCCGCGCAACTTGACTTGACTCAACTCAACCAATTCAAGTGTTTAAATTTGATTTACTGCCACGACAGCGACTATGACCTGTTTTGTGTACACACAATACAACGTGATAAACTCCGCCACACTCAAGATGCTCATGATGGCAACAACAAAAACATAAAGTCGTAATTTTAATCAAGGTAAATAGAAAAATTGCAATTTGTATTTATTTGCTTAAGATTTTTCATCTCTCTCTTCCCCACCTTTATATGTCGTCTAATTCGATCTTCTTTAAATATTTACATCATCACAATAGTTAAACTTTCTTTAGTAATAGAGGGGATAAAATGACGCGAACATTTTAAATGTTACGCTTAATTTATTAACACAGATTTAACAATTTATTCGCTTTAGTTCACTTCACAAATGCCGACCACGAAAGACTAATCGATATAGTCACTCTTTAGATACGTTTAAATATGTGCTTTTAAATCATTTAGATATCGTTTGTGAAAGGCGCAAAGCTAGTTATTTGCATCGTGTTAGCAACATATACGAGAAAAAAGAATCGATCAAATAAGAAATGTAATGTCATCAATGTAAGCATTATTTTTTACATTATTTCAATATTCACTCAAATTTCACTTCACAACACAACTTATTCACTCACCTTGTATGTATGTATATATGTGCTTTTAAAACTATTTTTAAAAGGCCGTCTTAATTGATCGTAATATTGTGATTTCTACAAAATTAATAAAATATTTACTTTTATGCTGCATCACAATGCACAATCGCAGTTTTTCTCGGGCATATCCGTTCCTTTTTCTTTTTTGTTTATTTTCGCGTTCGCGTTCGCGTTCGCGTTCGCGTTCGCGTTCGCCTTCGCAACTCGACAACTTTGGCGTTTGTATCTATTTTCCTATTGCATCATGAATTGCTGTGCATGTGTGTGTTGATGATTTGAAATTTTCGATTTGCCGTTAACGTGATTGTATTTGTGTTTGATAATAATGTTATTTCATTCTTATTTTTGCACATCCGCAGCTCTCTATCCTTCACCATATTCCACGTTACTGCTCTCTCATATTTTGGTTGGCGTTGTTCGGTCATACAGAGTATAAAACCGCAAATTGTGTTGTGAACCGCAAAAAGACCATTAAAATTTTATGACTTAATTTCATGTTATGGTATTTTTTCTACACCGAGACAAACAATGATAAAATGCGAGGCCAAAAAAAAAGCGAAAATTATAATGGGAGACGAAAATGCTTTGCAGCCATGAAAAATTTACAGCGCAGATTTTGATTGAAAATATTTTTTTTATATCTCTTTGTCAGAAGTGCAAGAGAGTTAGTTCTACTGACGATCGTCCAGGCGAGAGAAGTCAAGCATTTATTTCAATCGCTTAATGTTTTCATTATTCATTCAAAACGATGAATAAAAGAATAAAAGAATAAAAGAAAACTTATGATTTTATTGCAAAATTAAGCTAACAACAGACGCGCAATTTTATTACAACAACAAATTTGTCTCCATGCTATGCACATTTTTTCTCTTCCTAAGTTTATAATGACACAAGTTTCGATTTTTTCGCTGAATGAGTATTGAACATCCTACATCGTTTCACTTAATAAACGAAAAAACATCGTCATCTATGTTCATCATCCAGTTAACAATAGATCTTTTTGCTATGCAAAAGGATCACCTTTCTCTTTTCCTTCGTGAGCGCAATAAATTTATATGTCAAGTCACCATCTTGGATCAATTTTATTCATATACAATTCTCAAGTAGTTCTTGTGTTGTTGCATAAGAAAATTTAAAGTAAAGCAAAGAATAAAAAAGAAAATAACGCCATTCAAGCTACAAATTTGTGGTTCATAAAGTACATTAAAGGTAGTATTTTTCACGGATTTTCATCATAAGATAATCAATGGGCGACATTTTCAAAATTAAGCGTTATATAGGGTGAAGTAGTTGTCTTAGTAGAATCCATATCTTTGGTCGAAAAAACGGCATTATATGAAATTTCATTAAAATATTTGCACTTGTTTGTGACCCGTAACCTGAACAGAAAAATGTGGAGAAAACAGACAAAAGGAGCGAAATGGTTAAATCGACTCAGAAACTCTGATCCCGAATCGAATCGTAGGTCTTTCTCTTGTGCGTATGGAAAATCGAAAGAGCAATACTCATTTCATAAACGTCCTTGCAAAAGCAAAAATCCCACTTTAGAAATTACAGTACTTCGTACAGACATTTTCCAAAAAAAAAAAAACACCATCGCTTAATGAGGTACATCACCGTAAGTTTTTGAAAAACACCGTCTTTTTTGCTTAATAAATGCTTTGAAACTTCTAGAAAGTGTAGAAGAAAATTTATTACCCAGATTTCGTTGAAATTATGTGCTTTGGCCGGAAGAGACCATTTGCGAACTACGAGCAGCTGCTGGAAGTTGTAGCCTAATATTTTGATTTCTAACTTCTCTTACATACTAATCAGGAGGTATTCATATTCATTTCAAGCCGCTGTCATCCACAAAACATTTGAGTGTAGCTTCATGGAGACAACGCTGAGAAGCTGAGAACTTCTTCTCAATCACTTCGAACCATGTAAAGTGTAAAATCAGCGATTTTCTCGTTGGCTGACGCCGCAAAACAGCCACTTTCCAACTTAAACTTTTCGAGGAAAAACTACGAAGAGGAACATTTGAACTCGGAACAGCGGTTTTATAGTCCGTTCCGATCATGCAGTGCCGACCTTGTCGCAGGTATCCCCCGTGGTTTAATAAGACAATTAAATATTACAAGAATAGGAAAAACAAGCTTTTCAAAATATTTTCGAACAGCGAGTGGCTCTGCTTGCGACTATTTCGATTATTCTGCTGCAAGGCATAGATTTAATTTCCTCAACCACCAATATTATTGCGGATACTTTCAATTCATAAACTCCTTACTGTTTGCTAATTCTAAATACTTTTTTTAGTTTTTTAATTCCAGAAGAAAAATCTCCATAAATCCCTCGCATGTTTCTTTTAATGGCTCTGAGTGCTCGGATGAAATTGAAACCTCAAATTTCTTTGCTGAGTACTTCCTACGAAAGTTTTCAACTGCTAATTCCGATTTAACTGTAAACCACCCATATCCGAAACCTCTTTCGGTTTCAATTCCTAGTTTGGTCATTTCAGAAAATAACGTTTTAGAGGGGTTGAGCTCTCTAAAGTATAGTTGGGCGCCTGGACCTGATGGAATTCCGTGTACTTAAATCATGCGCTGTCGAGCAATGTGGTGTTATTTCAAAGATTATTTCAGTCCTTCCATTTAGGTGTTTTCGCTTTATGTTGGAAGACTAGTCTCCTTACTCCAATCCACAAAAGTGGAACTAGGTAACTCGTTGAGAACTACGGAGACATTGCCAAATTGAGTGCCTTACCTAAACTGTTCGAACGAATTGTTACTCTGCATTTGGCCTTTGCCATCAAATCTTATATTTCTCCAGTTCAACATGGCTTTCGGAAAGGATGATCTACCGGACCCAATCTCTTAGAGTTTACTTGTCTGGTGGTTCTCGCACTGATGTCATATAAACTGATTTTAGTAAAGCGTTTGATTTGGTTAACCATAACTTACTGATCTTCAAACTCCAAGCCTTTGACTTCCCTTTCTATTTAGTGAAATGGACAAGCTCTTCTCTGCACAATAGATCATCCATAGTTTTGCTTAACTTCATCACCTCGGATGAATTCCCTGTGACGTGTGGCGTACCTCAAGGCAGCTACTTAGGACTCATTTTATTTAATATATACATTAATGACTTGCCCTCGGTGATTAAATCCAACCAGATCTTAATGTATGCTGACGATGTGAAACGATGTGTTTTCTTACTTTTCCATAGAATCGCACTCACATCAGCTTCAAATTGACTTAAATAATTTGCTCGCATGGTGCTCGTTGAGTTTTATGAAATTAAATCTAAATAAATGTAAGAAGTTTTCGTTCTCAAGAAGGAAATCATTCATTACCCAGTATTTCATTGACTCGCACAAGTTGGAGTAGGTCGAGTCGTTCACAGATTTAGACGTTCTCTTTGATCATAGGTTACGTTCTAACTGGCATATTGAGCTCCCGTTAAGCAAAGCTAGATCCGCGCTTGGTTTTATAAAGAGGTGATCTAAAGAGCTTGGTGATTCCTTCATTACGAAAAGGTTGTGCATGTGTTTGCTTAGAATAATACTTGAGTATGCCTCTGTTGTGTGGTCTCCTTCCTAAAGGTGATATGTTGATTCAATTGAATCTGTTCAAAAGCAATTCTTGCTCTTCGCCCTAAGGAATTTGGGTTGGGCCCCGATTGCCTCTCTTCCCCCCTATGAAAATAGCTTGCTTCTCTTATCCTTACCGCCACTTGAGAAGCGTAGATTTATTCTTGGCGCTTCCTTCTTAATCGAAGTAATAAATGGTACTATAGGCTCCCCCGCATTACTTGGTGAGATAAACTTTAATCTTCTCTAGGCACTTTATTTGTATTAAGCTTAGTCAATGTAAACACAGTTATGAGCTGTTCAGCCCGCTTAGAGTTGTTTGCAGGAACCTAAATTATGTGTATCACTTGTTCTCAATGTCAGATTCTTTAAAGTCTATTAAAGCAACTTTGCTCGCGCTATGTACTTATGTCGTACTTAAACTAACTCGCACTTTTAAACTCTCATTTTTTTTTTATTTCGAAAACTAAATGGTGTTGTTAACGTTGTCGGCTGCCGAGCTTATGCATGTTTCGCGGTTCACTTGCAACTTCGATCTGTTGTGGGTGTGCCTCTGTGCTAGTTGGTTACACGTTTTTTTTTTTCTTTTTATTTATTTATACATGAAATATTTTTTAAGTTTCTTTGTTTTTATTATTCTTTTTTCACATCTTCCTATGTATTGTATGCTAGTTTTCAAAATAATTAGTATAAGATTTACTTGAATTCAACCGTTAATTTGGCTTAGTTGAATTTCATGTATAAGTAAATAAATAAATAAATAAATAAATTATGCGAAAATCGCAGATCGAAATTCGCTTTTCTCGGATACGGTTCGTATCGCTAGATCGTGGTTCTTCGAAGAGAAATACACTCCCACGTTTTCACTTTCAGATCCTCTTATTTACAATTAATTACCTTAAGAGTAGGATTGGCCACAATTTATTTTCGGCAGTACTCTCGACTCGACTTTTCAACTCAAATATTCTTTTTCTAGTAACTCTGCTTTCCGCAAATATTTTGTTTATATACATTTTCACAATCATGTTACTTTTATCCAAGTTCATGGCTTCATTTTTAATCCGTTAACCTGCTTTCCTCGGCCGGAAGCTGCATGACGCGCCGTGAATGTGCACTTGGTTTTTCGCTGTCTAGGGAATTTATTTTGTGGGAATGAACTGGATTTGGGATTTCCGTAACAATATTTATTGTAAACAAAACGCATGTCAAAACTTTAAATGCGTTTATCTCGAAGCACACTTTTCGATATTCGCAAGCAGCATACAACAAATGCCATTTTTTTCATTCGAATTTTTTTGCTGCATCTTCAAAAGTCAATATTTTCGAAAACCCCTACGTGGTACACTACGTATAGGAATATTGATTAAATGATCTTTTCTTTTTATTTGTAATTCAAATTTAGACCAGTTACGCTTCTGGCCGCCGAGTTCCTTGAGCTAAAGAAGTCTCCGAGAATGGCTGCTATATTGCAATTTCTAAAACTCAAAGATATGATTAACCGCCTCCTCTAATACTATAATATTTCTCTGCTACGTTTCCTTACATCTAAAAAAAATTGCCAAGAAGACTTTTTTGTTTAGGCTTTTAGGGTGATCTAACCCCTTAAGAGCTCTTCAATGCATAATTCTAGGCGTTACAAATATTTGCAAATTTCACGATAATGAAGTGAAAAGCTTTTGTTATGTAATCAGGTTGCAATTAGAGTTCAACAAAATTGCGTTTTAGGATAAAATATCAATTAAATAATAAAAGAATAATATAATAAAGATATGAATTAAGTACAAACATTCTGGCTAGCTAGTGATCTAATATGAAGAGCTGAAGCACAACAACAGCTCCATAAGCTGGTCTGTCCGGCCATTCTACGTAATATTTTGAATACAATGAATGACACAAAAAAGGAATCAAACGGCGCTTGCTAGCAGTTTTTCACAACACCCTCAGATGACTGCCATTGACAAAAGACAGCGGCAATCTTAGCAATTACATATAAATCAAAATATTGTGATACTGCAACGAGAATATTAAATATCATTGAAAATCGTTTAGCGCCAATGATTTGTATTGTAAAAGTTTGAAGGACGCCAAGAGTTTTTGTAACATGGTTGAACTGGAATGTTTCACTCATTATTTACATTATACATTATTTCTTTATACAGTTAAGACCTGTTTAAATGGCACCTTCAACTGTTGAGATGATAATCAAAAATTGGTCGAAGAAAATTTTTTATGCTGCAGTCACCAAAAATCAACCAAGTAATGGGTAACGATGGACAATATTTTATATAAAATGTCTCTAAGTATAAGCTTTAAATGGAAACCAAAGGAATAGAATCAATAATATATTCGACGAAACTATTAAACTAAAAAAGAATTGTAAACATGGTTTAAAACATGTTGAAAACCGTCGAGGAGACATCTTCATTTTAAAAGGTTCAGTGGCCTGCAGTGTAAATGGTGAGAATTCAAATGAACGAAAAAGAAAGTCGCCTAATCTACTTGCCTATAGCTAGTGCAACGCAGAGGATTTTAAGAATCTTTATTTGTATATCATTGTCGAGTATATGAATCAAAAAGTTCAATTTTCGACCAAAAAAAAAAAAACAGAAAGAAACAGAAACAGAAACGCAGCCTTCTTCTAATTTTTATTTAATAAAGACTTAATTTATCGAAAATGATTTCAAAAGTCATTCTAAAGATGTAATATTTTAAGAATTCCATTGAGAGAAAGAAATGAACATTTTTGAAGTAACTGCAGGAACTGCAGGATGCTTTGAAAAATCGGGTTTCGAATAAAATGTGTTGTCGATATGTTTTTTTTTTTTTATTAACATTTGTTATCAGGTTGCAATTAGAGGACCCTTACATTGTCTTCCCAATCTCAAATATTTTTCCTCATTTTCATTACTCGAAGATTTTATCCCATAGCCTGCCGGTTTTGTAGCATTTGACAAAACAAATTTTGGATGTTTTCCCCTTCTTGTGTTATGAAATAACAGGGAAGTTGACAAATTTCTAATTAGCATCAAAATCTTCGCTACTAGCATTAAATTTGTTAATTCTTTGAATTTCTCTTAGTCCTGTCTGAAGTAGTTCGACTCGATCTCAGTCTCATGTGTACTTAATGTTCGTTTCCATATGCTCTTGTTTGGAAAGGCCAAAGGCCAAGAAAGAAGCCAAACAATTTCTAAAGATATTTGTTCGTGTGTCAGATAAGCACAGGGATTCGTTGAATATAAATAAGTCTTTTCGGGGCATTTGAAGAAAAAGTCTTAAATTTCAGCAAAAGAATGTCCATTGGTAAAAAAATTTAGTTTGCACATATTCGAAAAGGTTCAAAGCTTCTATTTAGCTAATAAAAAAAGGAATATATATTCCGTCGCAATTTCCAATTTTGTACACTAAATATTTGTCAATCTATGCCGCTGGTAAGAAGTGATGCCGCCGCTCCCAATGTAAATAAAGTTATTGGCATTATCAATCATTATCCGATTTAAAGCAATTGTGGATCTCACACATATTAGCAAACCCTCATAGGTGAAGAAATTCCCTTAATTGTGAACTGTTTAAAACGAAGACTTAAAGACTTCGTCAGGGTAAATACATTCATTTTTGCTCCGTGTGAAGTTACGGCTCTATTAATCTGTCTTCTATTTGTGGCTGGCTATTTGTTCTATTTGTCAAGATCCGAAATAAAACTGAGATAAAACATTCGAACGTCGATCGTAGAACGTTGATTATAGACATCATCCGCTTAAGCAGATAATTGTACTTGAAAATCTATAAAAGATGGACAGATGTAAGATAGGGGTTTCGATTTCACTCCAAATTTCTACAATTTTTCTATATATTGACGTGACACGGTGAATATCAAGGATGTATGATACTTCAGAGCTAATTTATGGTAACTTTTTCATTAATTTCTCCCAAGATGAAATAAAAACCCACTTGCCATTAGAGAGCACAATCAAACATAAGAGGTATGTAACTACCTTATTCTATGACAAATATATTTATGTGGAAAAAGGAAAAGAAGAAAACTTACCAAATCTCTGCCCGAACTAACGTAACTTTCCAATGGACTACATGGCCGTAATCTGTTATAACCGATTGTGTTGCCGTGATTGCTGATGGCGGTATGATCGCACAATTTTGGTGTTTCATAATCATAAATTTCCAGCATTAGACGTCGCTTACCCTTCGTACTCATCAACGCTATAGGGTTTTTCTCTGCCACACCGCTGCCACCACCACCACCACCTCCACCACCACCAACATGTGCTGTTTCCTTGAAATTTTTACTTGAAATATAATTTAAAGTGTCCTTAACGGCCGATATGCCATTACCGCTTGGCTGTTTGCCACCACCGCTCATCTGATAGCCGCTGTATTTATTTTCCTGATTAAATATGCTTGATTGGGTTGGACCATAAACGTATGTGTCGACGGGGTTCCAGGCATTATCTATGTTGACACGTAGATTTTTGCCCAATTTGGGATTTTGTGGGCTGTAATAGTAGTTGCCATAGTTAGTTTGATCGATAGTTGTTGTCTTACCGCCATCGGGCGATGATGCGACAGGAGGTGGAGGTGGTGGTGGCGGTTGACCGGTCGTTGTTTTAATAGGCACATACGTACCATAACTGTCCCACATGCGTAAACGTGTTATCCAAGGTGGTAGATCAGCCTGAAAATGGAACATATCACAAATCATTAACATAGTACATAATATTAGTATAACATGTGTACAACAACATGAAAAAAACAAGAGAATTCGCTTTGGCCCACAAGAAAAAAAGGGAAAAATTCTAAAATATTAAAATGCCCTGGGGACGTTTGCTGCCAAACGAAGCATATGCTCATATTTACTTATAGGAGTAAGGTGGTTCGGAAGTGTGCTTTGTTAGCGTTGGCAGACAGTAGGTATAGGCACATGGCAAAGCACACGCATATGCACACCCATACGCACAGGCAGCAGGCTTTGTTTGATTTTCTTATGTTGCACATGTTTTTCATGGATAATTGTTATTGTGCTATTCTTGTTGATGTTCTTGTTATTGTTGCTATTTTTGTTGCTGTCAACATTATATGAATTGTATGAAGGATTGTGCTGTCTGTTACCATGTATACAATTGATATTGTGTTGATGTTATGATTTATGATTTGTGTTCTTTTAGATATCCATTCAAATGTATATGCGGACTCAGTAACATCCATATGATTAAACCCACACACACATATATATATACAAAGAGAGAAAGAGAGAGATTTATGAAAACAAAAAGAAAAACATCCTTCTATATTCTGTTTACTTTACATTTCCTTCAACTATATAACAAATGTTGTGTTTTTTGCCTTGTTGTTGTTGTGTTCTTGTTCTCGTTGTTGTTTTTGTAAATTGTTAAAACAGTAAAAAAAAAAAGAAAATAAAAAACATTTCTTTACTTGGTAGATATGAATAGAGCACAACTTTAACGTTACACTATATACTGCACATACGTCGCAATGTATTCGTATATGTGTACGCACATATGTACGAACTGAAATTTTAGAGAGTGTTACAAAAATAAATGTTTGTATGTGCTATTGTTGCTTTTATTACGCCCTCTAGCGACAGTTAAGTTTGCTAAAGTGTTGACACAAACGTGTACAAATTTGTCGTCACATATTTTTTTGCTGTTATTATTATTATTATTTGCTGTTATAGTAGTTGCTGCGTTACAGTTTCTTTTCTTCTATCGTCCCACTCGCTCATTTCTTGTCTATTTCTGTCACTGGGTTATATCGGTTTGAATTGTTAATTTGAAGGCGTTGTAATGACGAACGTAAACTAGGTCTTTATTAAGCTTCTTCTACACGTTCGCGAATATCATATACATATTTATGCATAAGCGTGTATGTATTTACATGCGTTTGACACTTCGTCATTAACCAACGAAATCTTAGCAGTAAGCGTTCATTTCATATTTATATTACTCTTTGCTGTTTATTGTTGTTCTTGTTGCTCCTCATTCACCTTTTCCTTTATTTGCAAATATTTATAATATTTATCTACGCTTTCGTTTCATTTAATGTCTACATAATTTCTATTCAGTTTTGTTGTTATAATTTTTGTTAAGCGCCCTTGGATGTGAATGGCATACGTGGCATACATGGCTCTTCTTCTAATATTAATATTTAATGAGTTCCAAGTTCCTATTATTTACAACGATTTAATGATACACTAAAGAAATGATCAAAAGTGAATGATATGGGAATGACCCAAATGTATAATGCAACTGATTAAATAAACTTAAAGGACTTAAGTGTATTTAAGAAATGCCACAACCTAGATCCCTGTTAGTATTTGATACTGATACATGCAAATAATGTTAAAACATCATAAATTATTTTTTTAATTAAACGCTCTCTAGAGAAAAATAAATGAGTCAGATGCAATTTTTGATATGTTTTTGTATAATATACGTGAACACATGTAAATATATATATGTATATATGTAATAACATATACAAAATATACATTTGACGAATTCACCCATGAGAAAAGGAAACTCGAAAATATTTTGAGCGAAATTTTAATAAAATTAAATGCTTATTCACATAAGAAAAAAATTAAAGTATGTCGTAATAGCTTTAGCTTTTAATCAGAGTATGGCCCATGGCTGTCTACCACAGTCTTTTCATCTATCTCTATGGTAATGTTTATATTCTGCGTCGAAAGCTTTACCCGTCATTTTGATGTCGCCGCCGTGTCTATTAATTTTCTTCATAATCATCATAAGGATCAAGAGGATTTTCAAATGAGGTGCTTGTTCGCGTTTTCGTTTAATCCGCATTTCCGCATTTGCATCAGCTGATGTCGGTAATGTTCGCACACACACGATCTTCCGTTTTCTTCAAGTCTAGATTATGAAGGCGGCATCACCGATATTAATGTTTGCCCAGTTTTCCTTTCCGCTTACAATATGATGCAAAAATCTTTTTCTCATTTCGCTGTTGGAAGGAAGTGGTGAAGTGGTGGTCAAATAGTGAAATCTCCCGGCTTCAGTTCGTGCTCCAGTTACAATTTCACTGCTTTTTAGACTTTCGTGTCCCTTTTTCCCCCTCAAAAATTATGTAGCATGCGTCTTCACTGAAAAGCCCCTTCAATTCGAATTTTCAAACTAATTGAAAGCTCACTTAGCAACAATGTCATGTTGCTGTTGTTCAATTGCAATATTTACGAAATTTATTCTATTTATTATTTCAATTTCCCTTGGTTTAAATATCCAAAAAAGAAAAACAAGTATGGAAATTATTCTTTAAGCAGACTGCAAAGTGAAAGATGTATCTCGCTTATCAGAATGACTCACTTATAAATTAAGAACAAACTTTATCATGAGTACATACATGAATGTATTATATCCTCGCTTATGGGTAAAGCATAAAGTGAGTGGATACGGCGACAACAATATGAAAAGGGTCATGAATGAGCAAAAAAACCGAGAACTGAAAAAAATCTGCTAAAATTTTAAACAATGCAAAATAAACATGATAAGTAAAGAGAAAAAATAGAAAATAAAGTGCGGAAGGGGTTAATGCGAGAAATAACAAAATAAAAGTGAAACTTTTGGTATATGTGCTGTTCAGGTGGGCGTAAGCGAATGCTCAAAATACAAACATCAGACACCATTGGCATCATTAAAATGGAGGTGAATTGCATGCATGCACACACACATATATATATATATATATATATATAAGTACATAGTGCAGTGCAATGGCATGCATGAAAGTTACATGTATTATAAATGTATGTAGATGTATGTACGTATGTCATACCAACTCGTATAATCATAATGATAGTAAGGAGATATGCGCTTGGAGCAGGGTAAGAAGGTAAAAATGTTTTAAGTCAATGAAAAAAGGAAAAATAAATAAAAAAGTATAAAAGAAAAAAACCGAATTGAGGACAATGAGATGCAGAGCATTGTAAAGAGTAAGCGTTTCAAACCGACTCCGTGAAAACCCTGCCATTACTTAGCAATGGCATAGTGGGCAACAGCAAAGAACATAGAATGTTAGAGACATTTGAAAATTTATCAAAACAATTTGATTTTTGTTGTTAGCTCTAACACTGCGAAAGCTGTCATATGCCCGCATTCCAAGAATAAGTTTACAACCATAGCACATTGTCTCATATCAGTAGTTACACAACGACAACTTCGCATAGTTGCACTCATTATGTTTCTCACTTAGATGTATAAAATATATATTGCCCTATACATATGTCATGACTTCTGCCCATCAATCTGTACGTCTATACGTATGTATGTATACATGTATAAGCATATATATATAATATTCAGCGGGACATGTCCTTATGTGGCCCTGAAGTTTGTCGGCTCAGCGCATAGCCAGCCCTTGTCGTATGCACGTGCGCTTACAAACGCATACACGGTGAACATGAAATAGTTTTAACTCTTACTCAACGGCATTGTGTTAAATTACATTGTGCCACAATAAAAATAACAAAAATGAATTTCATTTATAGTCAAGTGAATGAAATCTTGCAAGTTTTGCTTTCTTTTTGTGTTTTTCCTGTTCTTTTTTATTCGTACTATTAAAGGGGAGAAAATATACGCACTTTTGATAACATTGTGTGCTCTCTCTGCTTTTCTCTTTTCTCTTTTCTCATTTTTTGTTTTTTCTGCTTTTTTCGTTTTCTCTCATGAAATTATTACAAATGCCCCGCGGAAATATTTTTATATAAATTTGTTCTCATATGTGTCTATATGTCATATGTGTGCCTATAAGTGTGTACGCATGTTTTATTAAGTCAATTTCCTTCCATACAACATACAAACAGAGAGCAGGGAAATGAAGAAAAACGAGAGGATTTAAAAGAATGAAATAAAAATAAGTTAATAAATTGAGCCGTTAAAGTTTAAAGCTACACATTCATACGTAATAGAGTTGCGAACAATTTTTCATAAGAAACACTTTGTAAATTTCACATTTTATATGCTAATATCCCTTTGAGAAGAACTCCCTCGGTCTTAGAATAACATTTTGTTAATAACTGCAAATAAAAATAATGTGTAGCCTTAAGTCATTTACATTTACAATTACAGATATATATATGTATATGTATATGTATATGATTGCGATATGCGATTTCTATGCGATGAATAAGAATTGAAAAATGACGAACGAATATTTAGACAAATGTTTCGAGTCAGTTATAAGCTTTCATGATTAGCTTTCGTAAAGGAAAAGAAACTTTTATAAAAATATTACATCTTTGCTTGCAGTTCCTAGTTAATAATAACAAATAGCACATTTTGTCGTAGAGGAATCTTCAAAAACGATGCAACAAGTTTCTGTAAAATTGCGCAAACTAGTCCCGAGCAGTCCAAGATGCTCTTCCTTTTGTTCGAGCGATATAAAATATCCATTCAGCTAAGCAGATCTTCATCCTTATTATTTGATGACCAAGTAGAAATACAAATGTCAAACAAAACAATCGCATCACGAAGGCATTGAAAAATTTTAAATCCAGGACATATTCGGAAGCATTCATTTCGCTGGGCAGAACCCGTGCTTTTTTTCTATGTTTTAAAACAATGCAGAAAAAATAAAGTAAGCAACATATTGTTTTAAATGTTCTCAATGAATGAAGTAATAATAGGAACAATTTTTGGCAGCAGAATTAAAAAACATTCTATTAGTTTTAACAGACAGTGCTGACTTTGGTACGCCATTTGATTAAAAAACTAAACTTAAACAATTTTTAATAAAACGGGAAGTTCGCCGATTGCTTTATAAGACAATCGGCGAAGAGTTTTGATCGTTCTTGCAAGAGGAGACCGTGCGAGATATTGGGAATTGTCTTTGTTGTAAAACTGATTAAAGGTATAGCATCTTCCCTCTTGTTTCCTCAGAGAATCTCATTTAAGGTGCCTAATAAATTCACAAGGCATTGTGAAGCAATTTGCTTGTCGCACTGTCGCACTGTCGCACAAATTTCCAACTTCAGAATTCTTTGTCGCGTGCTTTTTTTGAAGCGTAACGCTAATATTTATTTTTTTGATCCGTCACTGAATTCTACACAACTCATTGAAGGCATTATTCTACGAACATGTCGCTGGCATTCCTTAAACGATTTAATGACTGCAGTTACCGCGATTTTCTCCGTGCTGCAAATACTCACATTCCCTCTTTCTGTTTACTTAATTATCGCAATATCGACATCATTTACTTAGTCGTAGTATATTTTTTTTCGATTTGTGCCAATGTCTATTACTTTGCGGCAGTTATCATATTTTTATTTATAGTTTAATTCGAAGATATTTTGCATCGGCTGATACAATAAATTACCAAGTAAGAAAGTTAGATTCGGCGGGGACAACTATGCTTTTCGCACTCTACTCTCCGAGTTATTTTATTTGATACCCATATTACTGGTACTGGTATTAAGGAAAAAATTAATCGCGGTGTCTAGCGCATTCATTTGGGAATAAACCCATTTGTAGGCAGATCTCATTCTCATCTTCATTTGAGGAATGTACAAAATAGTTTCACACTTTCTTGTGTTATGATAATAAATAAGAGTAAAAGCTCAAAAGATAAAAAAAATATAATTTAATCCCTTGTAACTTTGTGTGGGGATGGCCGATTTTTTCTATGTTTGCACCTAAAGAATAGAATGTTTCGTAAAGTAAATTATAATTTTTTAGTAACAAGCAAAAATCTATACGTTTTTGTTAAGAAAAACGGAGTTGCGTTCAGTTTATGCTCCACTGCCAGCTTCGGCTCTGATCAATTTGGCCCATTTTTAATAGCAAGCTGCGTGAAAACATTTTCAATGTTTCGACAAAATTTGGACTCGATATCTTAATTTGTGCGACCAGGAAAGTGCCAACAACGACCACCACACAGACACACAGAGGAAGAGGCATGGTTTAATCTATTCGCACTTAATACGCACTGATCAAGGATGTATGTGCTTTGTAAGGTTTCTGAAGGTGTTTACACACATTTGGATGTTACCCACGTTATGAAAGAAAAACATATTCTTCTTATATCCATCGTTCAGTGGTGAGTGAGTGTAAAAAGAAGCTTGTTTATCGCCCTTGTAGATCTAGCATAGCTATTCTTGCATATGCCTCAGACGTCTACACGTCTATAAGCTATTCCTGTCACACAGGCAATGTATATATATATACATATATATATATATATATATATATACATGTGTACAAAGATAATTTCTCCTTTTCGACTTTCGTGGGATGTATTCTTATCGCTTACTTGCTACGCGCTACGAAAACAGTATAAAATGAATTGTTCTACATTCGGTCGAGAAAACAACACATTTGTTAGGGAAGTGCTTTGTATTTAAAGGAAAAAATTAATTTCTCATTTTCTCTATGCCATGTACTCTTATACTCTCCTGCGAGATTTTCCAGGCGCTATATTCTAATTAAACTTCTTCAATGTTGTACAAATTACGGGCTTTCCTGTTTTTTGATTTTGACGCGCATATCTCCTTTTGCGATGCGGTACTTGGTATTAAGAAAAAAAAAATCTTTGCATCAACTAATTAATCGTAGCCAAGCTGCGTCTCTATATGTATACATATATATATGTATATATATGTTTAACGGATTAGTTTAATTGATATTTATTCCTTAAAAATTGTTATTGTTTTTATATTCTTTCGCTTTACAAATGCGATAATGAATTTAAGAAATAGTTGGAAACAGTTTTAGCAAATACATAAATGTGTTAAGTACGTCTGCTTTATTTAAAGTAAATTTGAACTAAATATTGCTAAGATAATATTATGAAAGTATCAGTCAATTATCAAAATTTAAGGTTACTGGCAGTTATTTACCAGTGGATGATGCTTATATGTTAAATATAAAAGTCAACTTTGACCTTTAACAAAATGTTATTTTGCAATATCTCTTTACCCTCTCAACCGATTCATATGCTTATATATTGTGTTTATAATTTATTAGTGGTACGTGTGTTAGTGTTCGCCCAAAGAAGCGATAAAGAGGGTAATCGAAATCGGGAGAAACGAGAGAAATGGGGTCAGGGAAAAAGTTAATAAATTATGCTCCTCAAAGCAAACCAGTGAGTACAGCTTTTTTAAATCGGATCGGAAAACTGAAAATGTTTCCACTTGAAAGCGAAAAAGAATTTAATGCAAATGTTAGAATTACAAGCAGAGAAAATATAATTGAATTGTAAATATGAACAGCAGCAGCAGCAGCAGCAGCAGCAGCAACAGCAACAGCAACGGCCAGAATTACAGCAGAACTAGCAACAAAGCAAAAGCACCACCGTAAAGTTAAGCTAAGCATGAGAAAACAAAAACTGGTGCTGTTGTTCAACAGCAAGAGCACAAACAGAAACGGGTGCAAAGAAAACTACTAATACACACGTACGGACACACACAAACATACACGCACACACACATCAAACTAACAACATTTCACAAGTCATTTGCATACAAACCAACACAAGCAAAACTTTAAGTTGATGTTCTATGGACGAGGAAAAAAAAAAAAAAACAATAAAACAAAAAAAAAACCGGTAAATGTATTAAAGTGTTGGTCTTACATTAAAAAAGCAAAGGAAAAGGACCATTTTTCGGGGTGATGTGAGTTTATGTTGCTGTACAGTGTTGTAATTCCCACAATGCACATATCGTATATATAAACATAAAGGAGGAAAAACTAACAGAAAGTTTTTAGGGTTTTGTGTGTGTTGTACTTTTTGCGTACCTTACTCCCTTCTACGAGAAAAAAACAAAAAAAAACAAAAAAAAAAAGAAGTACAATAAAGCAAAGGAGGTGTCAGTCAACAGAAAGTTTATGGTATATATACTTGCTGGTTTATATATGAATGTATTCATCAGTGTAAATGCAAGTGTGCATGTAAATGCAAGTGTGAGTGCTTGTGTTGGCGTAGAATATTTAATACTGGGCCAAAAAAAAGCGAAAAAAATCACATTAGATATGCATGGTATGAGTAAAGACCGTTTTTGTGAAATATGCTGAAGAATTTACTCACCCTTCCCAACGTGTTGTTGTCGTGTATAGCTTGTTGTAGTATTTGCAAATTGTAGCTGGTGAATGATAACCAAATTAGGTCGCCTGGATAACCATGGAAATGGTATGTGCATGTTGTATTTGGCGGTAATGTATGACGTGGACTAACTATACGGCCCATGCGGCCTCGACGTGAAAATAAGACATCATCTGAAAAGAGATAGAAAAAAAAAAAAAGGAAAAAAAGGAAAAACCACGAAGTTAAAAATAAATTTAAATCAAATTTAAGAAAATTTTTCTACAAATTCTTCTACGCTCAATTTCTTACATACATACATACAAGCAAGAGAAACAATTTCCGTTTTACAATTAAATTTCAGTCATTCAATTACCGGCTTTCGTGAGATGCAATCAATTAAACTGAATTGCTTCAAATATCTTGCTTTCTACGAGAGTAAAATACAAAACAAAAACTACACATTTTGCTGCTCGTAGTTTCCTATTTCCAATAAATTAATCCTTGACCCACATGCACTTAATATCAATCAGTTGTACTTTTTCGCGTTTTCCCAGTTGTGCGTGTATTTCTGAGACTACGTTTTTAATGCTAATGAGAAAAACTGGAATGATTTCATTTGAAAAAAAAAAAAAAAAAAAAAACGAAAACGAAAACGAAAACAAAACAAAGCAAACGAAGCTAGCTGTATGTGCCTAAAATATTTCGTATAGTTTTTATCTTGCTCCATGGCACCGGGTCAGCGACCTTCTGACAACGAGTTTGTAAATGAATTTGGAAATTGCCGAGCGGTATTTCAGATCGATACTATTTTTTTGAATGTTGTAGCTATACATGTAAGATTGTCAAATCCTTTCTAAGTTTTCTGCTAATCTGCATGGAATGGAACTAAAGCAAACACATGGCTACCAAGTGTAGTTTTCGGTCTCGTTTTTTTCTTTTTACTGTGCGTATAGTTTGCGTATACATATACGCGATTAAATGAAACCCAAAATCTGCCTCACTTTGAGATATGCACTTTGTATAATGTGGAACTTTCAAAGTCAATTATGAGGCGAACCGCTTTATATTACCTTTACATTGTTTACATTGTGCTGTCTTTGCATAAAAATTGCATTTTGATTAAGTTTTGTTGGTCTATAGACACTATAGCGCCAATTTACAATCATTTTAATCATCACGTTTAGTGAAAAGCTTAACGTGTGATAAGGGGTTGCATAATCGTGGCATACACTTAGTAATGTTCTGCCTCTCCAAAAATACAAAAATTGAAAAGATCGATTGTTCGCCCCTGTTGACGCCGTTTCGCGCGATTTCAATGACCTGGGCGTCTCGGCGGTCCATACATGGGTGAGTTTTGGTGCAAATTAAAACAAAACAAGAGTAGTAGTGTTGTTCGACCTCTGGCCTCAATTCCTTTTACTCCGCTCGTCTATCTTTAATCCTTTACAATTACTTACATACATAGAAAACATCCCACGAGTTTCTTATCAAATAAAAAAAGTAAAAGAACGGCAAGCCCTTCATAAAAAATATCATCGTTTAAACACCATTTTATTTCAAATTCAAACACTCTCCATGTCCAGAATCGTCACCCGATCAGTAAGTTAACATTGTTAACTATGTTATCAACTGACCGATTGAAATCATTTTTTCGCTAAACTGGCAGATATATGTTTGCATAGATGTTAAGTAAAACGTCACACAATAAGTGTTTAGCGCGGCATGTAGATGTGACCAATACAACTGTAAATTGTAAAGTAATACCGGAATGGTTGAAATTTTGAAGCAATTTCCTTTCGAAATCGGTACCATTAGATTGATGGGAAAGTCATTTCGTGATTTCCCAACAGTGGATTATAATTGCATACTTTTTGCAGCCAAGATGACGCTTGAACACTTGTCGTAATAATATATTTATCGGTTATAAAAAAATCATCTTTCATTTTGACAAAAAGAAAAAACAAAAACCGAAATGACTTTCCCCACTATCTAATATCTGAAACTCATATGGATTCGTCAGTAGTCGTCTAGCGTCTGTACGCCATCCTGCGAACTTATGAAGCGATGTATTATTTAACGCACCCTTATATCTATATCTGTCAGACTCGTTGGTTTTTCGCGTCTTCATATCTCTTTCGCTTTCTCTCGCCTTCTTTAAACTTGGTCTCTGGGATTGAACGGAAAAGGTTTGAACAAAGCTCTGCCGATGCCGATTGCATCACGAGATGGCAGAGACGGATATATGTTGTGAATATATCTAAATTTTGGGATCATATATGCTTTCAACTTTCGAGCTCGTGGAGTGCAATAATAATTTAACTGTGTGTGATGACACTTTGATTACGAATTATTTTCGAGTAACTGTAACGTAATGATGGTCGAGCGTGTTTGATAACAGCGAACAGATATATGCGGCTAATTCAAATTTAATTAATTCTTTTAATATATTCTTTCATTTATTGCAATCCATTTATTTCCATGCGCCTGTTTTTGTTTACGGAAAACTCCTACAGCGAACACATTAACACACCAAATAATTCTATATCGATACAATTACAACTTAATTAATTCTATCAAATAATGAAATAAAAAAGCGCATATACAATATCATTGTAAATAAACATTTGTGCATACATCCGTGTATGTCTGTCTGTACTTATGTGTAATTAAATAATATCTAATTTATTATATTATATCTGTTTGTAAAAGCAGACGTCAACACAGACACATGGGAAACATTTGTCCACGATTTCAAAATATAAATATAAAAATTTTAAATAGAAATGAGTTGAAAAAGAAGAAATTTCTTCTTCTTTCTTTAGCTATACCAATTGCCGTAATGTATGTGAAAAAGAAAGCAAAATGAGAAGGAAAAAAGTCCATTGAAATTCCCCAAAATGTCTTCCTAGTTCGCTCAACTTGAATTAATTGTGGAAATTATTAAAATGGATTAACTAACTTCTCGATTAACTCAAAATTTCTTTGTAATTGGTCAGACAAAAAAAAAAAAAACCAAAAAAAAATGTCCCTAGTAACCATGTCACACATTGTAGGTGGTGTTGCGTTGTATGTTGCGTTTTGCTTAACGGTCATAGAAAAACGCAAACGTAATAATAAAGTAAGTGGCTTTGCCTAATAAAGTAGTCGGCAATAGTTTATATAGAAAGCAATCTCTAATAAATAATAATACAAAAATTAAAATAAACTTCAAATGAAATTTTCATTGTATGTAATGTATAAGTGTGGTTGGTTGGCTTCTATCCGTATAGTGTTGTTTTAATATTGTGGTTTTCATTTCCATGGATTTTCTGCTGTGCAAACACATACATGCATACCACGCATGGTGTGTTTTGTTAGAATTTGCAATTAAAATTAATTAAAAAGTTTGTATGTATGTATGTATGTATGTATATATGTATATCTACGTATGTATGTGTGTGTATATACGTGTTGTATACATGAAAACAAAAAATTTTACAATAAATTTATGCTAAACTTTAATATGTACGTATACGTAGTAGATACATAAGTTGATTGCATACAGACATACATATATATGTAAGAGTAGAGGATTATTGGTTGATTTAAAATTTAAAGAAAAGCAAAATAACAAAATTTCGCCTAAATATTTTCAATGAAAATTACAAAAAAGAAAAAGCGATGTTTATTGTGGTGGTCATGTATGAATGCGTGTCGTTTTATTAGTTGCTGCTCTTGATGTCGTTTTTGTTGTTATGATTACTGTTATTATTATTATTATTATTATTATTATTATTGTTGTTGTTTTGTTTAGGAACTACCATGTATACCATAGGCTTACATCCCGTTAAATGTGGTAATAGTTCAAATCCTTTGAACTGACTTGGACAAAGGCGTGCATACAACCATTTATTATATGTACATACGCACACGTATGCATAAACACATGCTCAGATTTATGAATGCATACATAACTTATTAACTATAAATTTCGTACGTATACGTAGAGCTAACTTTTTCCCATCATTTAAACGCATACCCTCTTCTCTTCTACATTCTCATTCTCTCTCTCTCTCTCTCTTTCTCTTTCTCTCTCTCTCGCTCTCTCTCCCTCTCTGTTTTGTTTTTATTTTTACTGTCTCTTGCTCTCTTCTCCTCTTTACGAAAATTTTTAAAACTAACGCAAATACATAGAAAATATAATTTTTTGCTTTCGAAATTGAAATTTTCATTGAACTGAAATGCAATCTATAAATTTGTTTAGTTTAGTTGTTTGCCTGGTTTCGGGCCTTTTTTTTTAATTCGTGCGTATATGCACATGTGCTTTAATGCTTTTACAGATCATTTTTTTTCTGGTTGCGTTTTTAATCAATCATATTATTTTTAATTGTTTCGCATAAGTACACGAGGATACAATTATGTGCAAACATTTGTATTTATTATGAAGGATATATAGAATGAATAAATAAACAGAAAAATATTGTAGACATTAATTGAAATATAAATGGAATAATTGTTAAACGAACAAAGTGATAAAAAAAAGCAAATAAAAAAGAAAAATAGAAAATCGAATGAATTATCGCTTGAAAGCAAATGAAAATTTAGAGCTACCTACCGCCTATGTGAATAATATACGGCAGTCAAATTAAATTTTTAGCATTTTTAAAGACAGTCGAACGTTTCTTCAAACTGTTCCCTTTCTTTATTTCTTCTGCCTCTTCCTCTACGATAACGACATAGAATTTCATTTAGCTTCTGTTTCGACATTTCGAGTATTCATGGAATAGTGCGAGTAGGAAATACAAGGCATAGACTATTGTTGGAATATATGTGGAGACATGTAGAGAAACTCACACGAGTTTCAAACGGAAAGTGTCTTAAAACAAATCATTGAACAGCCTCGGGAATTCTGGAGCATTCAATTATTAGTTCAAGGGGGTTTCACGCTAGAACTACCGACATTCTCCATTTACGTATTGCCACCAAAAGCAATGGTTTTGATCTCCTATTTATATCGACGTTTCGCAGTCGCAAAAATTTAGGTAGAAACCTGAAACTTGGCACAAACTTCGCATTCTTTGGTCGATTAAGAATCCAACGCTAAAAAGATGGTTACAGTTTCCCTACAGATACGCCCACTGTAAATTAGAAACTGAAAAAACCCCAAAAAAAAACAATAATATTTTAATTTCTTGGTCTATAACTTTCGATTCTGTAAAGGTAATCCGTAAGGCCTGATATTTAAATATTTACCAAATCCACCTTCATGCTTGATCCAAAAAGGGTGTTGATACGCTTATTAGTAAGCCGACAGTTGACTACTAAATTGTTGATTTTGTATGTTTAGTTGGCTCCATATTTATTGAATGCTTTCTGATGCTATGATTATAATTTAGTTGGTTTGCTTCGGCTATAAAACCATAAAATTCATTCAGTCTGACTTTCCGTTCTTGTTTGAAAATATTGGGGGCGTCCAGTTCGGTGGAAATTTTGACGTGGGCTATCATTTTCTTCTCTAATAATATCCGGAAAGCAGTACTTACTTCACCGGGCACAGACAAGCAAAGCCAACTATTTAACGGTCAATTATGGGCACACAAGCAAGCCGTACCAGGGTAAACACCAGGTTTTCCGAAATATTTTTACAGGATAGGAAAAAATAGACGAAAATATGAAAAAATTAGGTTTTTTTTCGAGGTTGTTTCAGCTTCTCAATAACGGTGGGCGTGTATTTGAGCACACCGCAATCCTTTGTTTAACATTTGACCAAGGATTGCTTGAGCAAAATTTTAGCTCCTTACCTTACGTCGTACCTTACTTCATGTTTGGGACTGCGGAAAGGCTAAGTCATATGAGATCAAAATAATCCCTTTTGGTAGAAATAGATATATATGTCAGCGGCATCTCGAAATCAAGAATAGGCAGGAGAAAAGTGTGTTTCCAAACGTCAAAGGTTTTTTCATATAAATACAGGTCACAAAAAAATGTTGTAGCTTTACATGCTTTACAACTGTTGTTTTGAAGACCGAAAATTAAAGAGGATCAAAATGACGCACTCGGTAGTGGCCGTGTTAAAGCCCAGATTTGGTTAAGCATTGGCTGATCCTTCAAGATCTCTCAGGGAAATAAAAACTAAAAAAAACATTCAACCAACAAAAATTTTCAAAGCACTTCCGAACTTCTGTCTTTACTTTTCGTTTGTGTTTTTAAATAACTTAAATAACTTAATGACTTTTCAGTATTACGGACATAAAAAAGCGGAACACTTTGCAAACACTTGCGGATTTCGATAAGTACTCTCTTAAAACGTGGCAAAATATTACAGTTGTATTTCTCTTATCATGTAACATTCGGTATATTTACAGACGCGAAAAAAATTAGGGAAAATCACATTTTATAACTTTAAAAAGAAGAAGTCATTATGTGACGATATCCTTTTCCTCCCAAAAATTATACTCATTTTATCATAAGCGAGTTTGAATTCAACGGATTGCATGAATTGGTTGCTTAAAATGTTGCATACCAGAAGTGAACACGAACTGGGCTAGTGAAAGACCGCATTCAGGAATTATTTTCTCTTTTGTTGCGTGTGTGCAACGTTCATTGTCCTACCTTCCTTGCTGTTATCAGCAGACTTAATTCCTTCCGATTAACACGGGTTTCAATGAATGAATTATTGTTCATTCGAAAGGCACTTCCCTTCTTATGACGGACGATATGTTATACGGGTTATACTCCGGATAACGCTAAAAGATTAATTGTTCTTTTCCCACGAAATTCACATTATCTCTAATAGATTGCAAAAATAGTATTTCAATATTTTAAATAGTAATTGTAGCACGAGTTGTGTGCAATCGGAAAGACTTAAGTATACCGAATTGAGAATGCTTCCGGAGATCTACAGAATGAAGTGTGTATGTGCAGTAGATGGCCATATCAGTGCTATAAATGATTTAAGATTTTAACAGATTTGCGTCGATCAACCGTTGCAAAAAACAGACTCGGTAACTCGGTTGGTTCAAAAGTTAAAATCTTTTTGCAATAACCCGGATCACATATTTTGATCGTGCAACTCCTTCTTGGACGATTTGTTCTCAACGATCTCTGTTGATTTTTTGTCCATCATCGTCTTGCCATTTTAAGTGTACGGCCTATTTCAAAGCGTTCAAACGATCGCCTTACTTGGAACCGATAGGAACCTGTCTCAACTATTTCGACTTTCAAAATTTTGAATTTTATCACCGAAATCCTATACCAAAGTCGGGTTGTAGCCCTAACCCAATGCACACAAGAAAAAGAAATCTTTGCTAAGCTGAAGTCAATATTTGAAACAATCTCTAGTTATGGGGTCCACTTCTCAAACGAAAAACTAAACTTGCGCGCGTACAGTAGTTTCGAAATTTCAATTTTTATCTAAAAACAGTTGTCAGGCATTAAATACACGAAATTCAGTTGTGCCCAAATGATCAATTAACATTTCGATCTGTGTAACTACAATTAGTGTTGAACTATTAAGTTCGGAATCGGAAGAGTCTCACCTTCTAATCGGAAAACTCTTGACAATGACATATTTCTTCTACTTTTCTATTAAGCCCCAATGTCAAAATGATAAGATATTATGCGAAGAGCTTGAGTACGCATTCGTGTTGAAAGCCTAGGAAAGAAATTTAAATTTCTCTTAACTGAATTAGTAAAAATTGAATTAATGATTATGTAAAAGCACTTTATACCCCATAATAAATAATTTAAAGGATATGATAAGAATTTGTTTCAAGCCAAACATATTAATAATAATGTCATAGCGGAATCGTGATAATGTAGCACTTATTCAGATACATAAAAATGAAATAAAGATTATTTTTGCAAAAAAAAAAAAAAAAATGCTTTTCCTTTCTCGTTATGTATATGTGTTTCTCTAAATTTCGTATTAGATTAAAATCAAATAAGTTAATTATTAATTTAATGGCGAGAAGTGAAAATTTTATGACGTTGGGGAAGAGCGAGAGGGAAGGAGAAGACAACACAGCAATAAACAATAATATAAACGTTTGATTTGTTTGGATCCGTGTATACATTACATGCAATCGCATCCACACACGCTCCCGCTCCCGGACAAAATGCCGACTACAACTGCTTATTAGCATTGTATTTCCGCTCTTTTGCCGAACAGACGGAATATATTAAGCGGTAACAAACAATCGAACATCATACACAAGATTAAACCGAAATGACAATTTAATATGTTTATCGGTAATTTTTGTCACAGTATATGCCGTATATGTTTATTTGTATGTATGCGTATTATGAATGTGCGGCTATTAACATCAGACATATAAATTTCAAAACATATCAGACAACCGACAGAACAAAGACAATGCCGATGATTTTGGTGTTGATGCCGTTACCAGAAATTTTATTGCTCTTAATATAACAGCGATTAATGAAAATATCATTTCGGTTTAAATGCACATACATATATATGTATGTATATATTAGATGGTTACATGTATTTTGACTTGGAACAGGCTTTTATTGAGAAAAATTGCTGCAATTTAAATATTAATCAAAATATTTTCCATCATTTTCTACAACTCTTTCCCATCTTTCCCCAAACATAGCGATACCGCATGAATCGTAAGAATGATATTGGTTCGGTAGCGGTCCAATCATCGTGCCATTTTCGCATGTCACAATTCTCCAATTTTTCGAAGCCGTATACCAGTCAAGTTATGCTGCTTCGACCTGAATAAATGGTAATCAGAAGGCACCATGTCTGATGAGTACGTTAGGTGCAGCAGAACTCCCCGTCCACGTTGCAACAGTGTATCCTTGACAACTTTTCAAACGTGTGGCCGAGCGTAGTCCTCCAGAAGGATAACTTTGCGTCTGTTAGCCGCCATTGCTGGTCTTTTGTCCAACAATGCACCATTCAATTTGGTTAATTGTTCTCGGTAGGTATCTTCAGTAACAGTTTCATTCGGTTTCAGTAACTCGTAATACTACACTACACCTTGCCGATCCCACCGTATGCACACCAAAACTTTATGACCATGAATATTCTGCTGTTGTCTCGATAAGGATAGTTCTCCTGGACTATCCTATCCATATAGACCCACTTTTCATCGCCAGTCACAACACGCCACAGCAAACTTTTCTTTCGTTGCCTAGCAAGCAATAAAACCGCGATATTGAAACGCTTCCAAATGACATTTTCAGGCAATTCGTGTGATAGCTATTTTCCCTCCTTTTGAATTCTTCCTATCACATGTAAACGTCTAGAAACAGCTGATTCATCAACTGCTAAGCTGTTCAAAAGTTCTTTGAGAGTTTGAGTCCGGTTTTCGTCCAATTCATTGTTTTCGAACTTTTTTGGTCGTCTAAGCCATTTGTTGTCATTGATATGGAAATCATCACTTTTAAACCATTGAAATATAGACCAGCAATTAGGATATGACGGAGGAGGAGCATAACCATAAGCGTCTACACGTGTTTGGTGGGCTTCGGCAGCAGATTTCTGCAAATCGAATATGAAAAGCAATGCCTGTCGAAAATGCAATATTGGGGCGTTCCATGGTTAGCGTCTGTATACACCAAATTCAAAAAACTCAATAATCCTAATGAAAAACTGTTATTTTAGGTGCAGAAAGGTCAAAATCATCGAATCTGATCGTTAGGTACACTTTCTTTATCATTTTCACCTGTAGAATTCGCCCATCAAAATACATATAACCACCTAATATAATGTACATGAAACAGGAAGACTTGTATAGATTCATTTATATGTATGCATGTCAGATAGTTCTTATTAAAAGATTTATTGTTTGGCTTCATTAATTTTCTTGTACATTGCTCGATAAAATCCGGATGTTTAATTTAAAGCGTATCGCTATTACGTCCTTTGCAATAAATAAACATAACCTATTTATTGTTGAAGTGTGAACATTTAAAAATATTTACCAAACTGTCTTCAAAGCGAAAACTAAAAAAAAAAACAACAAACAAAATAAATATACATGCTCTTCATTCGACTTGGGATCAGTTCTGGGTGTTCATTGCATTAGAGGTAAAGAAAAGTCTCGAATGCTTTAATTAATTGCGAGAGTACCCTCTACCGATATAATTTGAATCGAAGCAATGACTGGAAATGTACTAAAATGGATGCTTAACGTTAAGAGATGCTTTAACTCTTAACCCTTAAATGCTAAGTGATGTAGATCGACATCGCATCTTTAAGCCCTTCAATTTTTTATGTGCATAGCATTTTTTTTTTTGTTTTAATTTTGATTTTACCAAAGCTATTTTATGGTTTCTATGGTTATGGAACACAACTAGAATCTTCGACAGTTTATTGCTTTATCTGTGATAATTTACATTGCTGGCGCTTTATTTGAGTGCGGATGTTTCGAATTACGATTTATTTGTAAAAGAAGTAATAAAAAGTTATAGGAAAAATGGTTTTCGGGTAGAAATAAGATAAAACTAACGAATAACATTTATATTTTTGTGAGCTGAGCCATATATGGGAGTCACCAATAATGTGAAACAAGGAGGATCTCGATCTCCTGCACAAAAATAGTGCAAGCGTATAATACGCACATGAGAGGAATGGACTTAATGGATAGCTATAGGAGTCAAAAGCCGCTAACGGTGCCTTCGCCCATTCTGTCATCTATCGGATACTTCGTGTATGAAAAAAAACTAGTAATGGCTCATTACAGGCGAAAAACCTAGAGAGTCATCTCATCCTTTGCCGTCTATGGATGTATGAAAAGACGGCCTTGGTCAAAACTTGTCTATGCAAGGGCATCACGTAGCTGTCATGTAACAAATGCAATGTTTCTTGTTTCAATTTTCATGTTTTGTAACGTAGTGAGAAGTGTTATATTATTGTATGCCGTATTTGTAGAACTCGAGGGGCGATTTCTTATGACGATGTAGAAATAGAACAATACGGATTTTGAAAATTAAAGAAGGGTTGATCACAATTTTTGTTTATTGAAAGTAAAAATTCTTTCATGTAAGGGTTAAATATATAGATTAAAGGTGAAAGAAACGGCCCTTTTAGCGGATAGAAGCCATATACACATCTGACGCTAATATAAATTTTGCGAGCGTTCCACACATTCTTCGGTAGAGAATTATGTAACAAAAAGCATTCTTAGTCGGAGCTCCGATCATTAGATGGTTACATTACTTCGCCTAATACAATTTCCCATCTAGTTTCGTCGGAAAATATCAAAAAATATATATGTCGTTGACTTGTAAAGACTTGTCCTTTATGAGAATCCGTACACGGCGAGATATACAAACATGCCATCGTAAATTTACATGTCAAATCACTATTTTCTCTCAACTGACGTCATGAAATATTGACACTGAGCAGATTTATATAGGAAAAGAGGGATCAGAAAGAAGCCAAGTTCCAAAAAGCTCATCCTATCTAAATTTGACATATTCATTTAGCATGAGAAGCTGCTACTCCCACGTCGCTTTGGTCGAGAATTATTAGAAATGAAAAAATTTTCATAAAACGACCTTTGAAAAATGGGTTGTTTGTTATGTATGAAGTGGTTGTAAAAATAATTCGAATTCAGTTTTAGTAGGGCGCGTCCTTGGGCTAAAATGTCATCAAAATATCTCTACAGATTTAATACAAAAATAAATGGACACACATCACACAGACGGACAGGCATACGGAATATGATTCTAGATCGATTTGTATAATAAAGTCAATATCATCACGCCCTTCTTCAGTTCTTTTCAGTCTTGCAAACATCGTCACTAGGTTAACATATCACAAGTTGAGTAAGGCATTTGTTCACGGTAACAGAAATTTTGGATTTTTATTAATTCAGTTATTTTTTTTTCTCCTGTGTCAATGTGAAGATTTTGTTCTACCAGTTCCTGCCTTCAATTGCTAGTTGTTAATGAAACAAAGTTGAAAGTTGTCATAACGCTTTGGCTGTCCCGGACGTATTTTGAAATTTTGTATGAGTGCTTGTGTCAATGTTCGGCTTTCAATTTCGATTTCTCACGCTAGTGAAAACTAAACAAACGCATATACATTTTAGAATTTTTGATACTTCAACTGATTAAACGCTATTGTAAAATCGTTGAAAAACATCACGTCGATTGCATTATCTTGCATGCCGATGAGATACAGAAGCCCGGCTGGCTAAAGGGTTAAAGAAAATATTTGCAGCTAAATTGATTTAATTCATTCTGAGACTTAAACGAACATTTTTTTTCATGTGGCTTCACCAAGACACCGTATATCTTGCCATATTGCTGGCAAGTGCCGATCTCTATCTAGGTGTTACTAACGGAGAGATAAATAGATTGTAGGTCTTTTCTTATGGATATGGGCATGGAATCTATCAAGAGCGCAAGCATATGTGCAAAACTTGGAGTACTTGAAAGCAGCAAATTTGAAAACATCGCAAATGCATATCCACTCAGTATTTGAATCAAACTATGTCACTTGGAAAACAACAATAACAACAACAGTAACAACAATATTAAAAGCAATAGTAATACTAACGAAAAATGTACATTCACAGATGAACGCATTTGCATGCATATACTATACTATATAGCTCTATAAATATAGAAGCACACTTACACGTCTGCAGTTGATAGAAATGACAGACGTTGGGGTCAGAAACGATTTCGTAATATTGTTGTTTTCATGCAACATATACACATACACAGTATATATATATATATATATATATATATGAACGTATACATCATTTTTAATGCATTTATATAACGTCTGTCGTAGTCGTCTATGCGTCTGTTTTATTGCAGTTGCTTGATGTTCATATCAAGGATGCTGCCAATTGAGCTGAATAATCAATCGAGGAATAATTCATATGCTATGCATATGATTATTATTAAACTGTTGGTATTGTATTGTTGTTTTTGCCGTTGTTATTACTGTTTGTTATTACAAGTGTTGTTTTAGTACTCATTGTTATTTTAATGCCATTGTTTTTAGAAAACAGTTTACGAATTATTTATTTGAAGGATTTCAAAATCTAAAGAATTTATCGGTTATCACATGAAGATTAGTACGATAAAACATCAACCACACAAATAAAATAAATCCGAACAAAGAGAAGATTCTTATAAATATTCTAAGGTACGTATGTGTAAAGAGATTATTCAGAAAGCTTCAATTTTATTCATTTAAAAAATGTAAACTAATTAAATAATTACTTGCTAATGTTAATGCTTCTGTTTCTTATTCACATTACAGGTGTATGTGTTTAAGGATGCTGTGGTTGTTTGCCGGTTTGCGCGTGTGTGTGTGTGTGTAAATATGTGTATGTCTGTCATACTCTTAAGTTTAAAAAAAAAAAGAAGAAATGCACACAACGAAGTATTTTGATTCGCTTTCCCGTCCCTCTTACTACAGCTTCTTAATGAGAAAAACAAGTAAGAAAAAAAGGGGACGTATCTTTTAGACGAAAGAATGCTCTTCATGCTCTATAATATGGAGTGGGCGCAGCTGGTTTTTTATGTTTTCAAAATAAAAGCTTTGTTCGCATAGACGTGCGGGCGTTGTAGTCGTGTCCTTTGAAAAGGTTAGGTCAATTTCAAATACTTTTGCAAATTTGTAGGCGATATCTTCATTTTCGCTACATGTTCGGGTGCATTCTAAATTTGAAACTGACTAAGAACTTATTTACTTTATGGGGTTTTTGAAGGTTGTTTCTGCGCGTTATAAAGGTATCGAAAAAGAATTAAATTTTGATACACTATAATATTGAGTAGGCGTGATCAATTTTTTCCATTGGTGTGCACGAATGCTATAGAATCGCCCATAGAATATGCGTTCAAATTTTTGTACATTTATTTTTCATTCTTTTTGGAACACAAAGGTGTTCTCAGTTCACGTGGTGCTGTGGATGCGTCCTTCGATACGGAACTGAGTACAAATTTGAAGTCGATAGCCTCATGTTTGCCAGCAAAATGTTTAAAACAAACATTGCACAGACGGGCAGACGGACATGTTTAAATCGATTTAGAATTTGATGCTGATCAAGAATATATATACTCTGTGTGGTCTCTGGTGCTTGCTTCCGGGCGTTGCAAACGTTTTGACAAATTGAATATAGCCCTCATCCTTCGGTGGTGGGTGTAAAAAAGAATCTATAAACGAAAAAAAACCGAAAGACGAAGCAAAAATCATCACCTTCGCTGTGTTGCTTTTTCTCTTCTATAGGTTTTTAATTGAAATCACTACACTAGGACGAGCGGCGTTGAAATAAAATTATTTTTTTGTTGCTCGCTTAGACACGACACGACACATTAAAAAAGATGCAACATATCTTAAAGAATTTTTCATTTTTTGGTTAATTCCTTAATTTTTTAATTACCCCTTTCACTCACCTGGATTGGTAGCGTTTATATGAAATTCGCATATATTTTTCGATCCTTGTGCGAAATCATATGAATCAGAATCGGTAAATAATATATCGACATCCAATTCGAAGCCACGATTCGGAATACCTTGTTGTAGCGGCGCCGAAAATGGACTCGAATGGAAAGCCACTAACATCTCGGGACCACTGGAAGAAAAAATTAAGTCAAAAATTTCTTTTTAAATCATTTCTCCAAACTTATAACATACTTGATGTCATCTATTTACAAAATTTAGTGCTACAGCTTTCACAAGCTGCACATATATGCCTTACTTGTAAAGTGATTTCATTTTAAAAACCCTTAAGAATTCTACCTATGTCTGTCTGAAAAACTTTACTCGCAAATATGTCTGCACTGTATATTCGCAGAACTAAAACTAATCGTTATTAGCGAAGAGTATAAAGAAATTTTTTCCCAAATAAAAATGCGGACAACCCATCGAATCAGATGCACGCGCAAATTCGTCAGAACAGATTTTTTCAAATTAAAAAATTAAAGTCGATTAAAGCTGATTCTATTCTATTAAACGTTTCCGGATTTCCAGCATTGTTTTAGCTAATTTCACTTTTCAAATGACTGTTGTATGGGGCACTCAAGGAAAGCAACTCCTAAAATAGCAGTACGCAAACAGTTTGCTCGTTTCATTTCTGAAAATTTCGACACGAAACACGGGCCGCTATTTCGTCAATCAATTGAATTTTTTCCAAAAATCAATGAAGACTGGCACCGCATTGCAATTGACGACATGGCTGCGGGCCTAAACATTGACCAAAAAAGCAGTTTTGAATCATTTATTCATACACCTGTTGCGACAACCACTTATATATATATATATATATTAAATGGGATTCGTAATTCTATTAGATAATCATGTCGTTCACTAAACGACAATGGAACCTATTTACGGTTTATTAATTAAATCAATTAATAATAGGTGAACTTAAAGCCAACTCTATGACACCTAAAATCTTAACAATGTTAAGACATAATGAGATGTTATATAAGTACCCGGCGCTAATAGTCTCTATAATAAAGAAGAAAAAGTTTTTAAATTAATATCTTTCCATCCATGACTCAGTTTTTGAACGTGATGGATCCATTTAGGCGTTTTACTGCAAGGATCGGAGATCACTATAATTCTGTCATGATGTAGTGTTAATCGTACGCTCTAAAACTATTCGAGTTCAAAATAGTTCGAACGCAATCAATTTGATGTACATAATTGTAAAGTTAATCTAATATACTATACAGGCTGGCACACACGACGTTTTTGATATATATATATATCGCTCGGCTAACTTTTTATATTCACAATCATTTCGTCAGAACGAAGCTTCGGAGAGCTTCTGTGTATACATTTCTGATCGTTATTAAATTTTGAATAGCTCTGGGTGTGTGTGTTCGACGGTCTAGTACCTAAGAGATGCCAGTCCGCATCCAATACCGAAAGTTCTCGTGAGGGAAGAGTGCTAGTGGCGAATAGGAGAAAAATACATTTCCATTTTTTTTTTTTTTAGAGAACACTTACTTCCATCCAAAATACGACTGTAAGTATGTAAAGATGAATATTTTAAAATATTTCTTTAAACGACACATATTCTCTAGCAGATATTGTATTGTCTACACTACGTGAAATGGCTTTTCTGAAAAAAATTCCTATGGGCAGGCGGTGACAGGCACCAACCACACGAACGTACTTTTTTTATTAATATTTTGCACTCAATTTTATTATTTTAGTCGAGCCTTCACTGTCCTTACACTTATTAAGCAACGTGTTCGTTTTGCATTCCTGCACAAAGGTGGAGCCACCCAGAAATAAGTTCGTTTTATATGTCAGTGCAAGCGTGAAGACCAACAAATTGACACCTTAAACAAGTTTCGACAAAATTTTCTTATTAAATTGTATATTTCAACTACTGGCAAAGAATTTCGGTCCTTTTTCAGTGAACAGAAACACAAAAAAACCAAAAAAAAAGGAAAGTAAAACGAAATTCGAATATTTTTTTAAATTTTTTTCATAAATAATTCATTGAAACCCTTTGAATAAGATTTTTGCTGAATGTACTGCATTGAAAAAATAGAGCATAGAAATAGTAGTCAACGCACACACCGATCCATATGTGCAATACATAGCCAGCGCGTGTACATAAAATGAAAACTTTATTTCCGGTGTGAATTTGAAAATGTAGTAAAATAAGAAATGGAGGAGAACCAAACAAAAAAAAAAAA
>CCAG010002303.1:0-11545 GCA_001077435.1 Glossina morsitans morsitans
AAAAAAAAAAAAAAAGAAGAAATAAAATAAAATAAAACTTCGAGGCAGTCACACATACATGCACAAGTAAAAATACATCGCAAGTGAATGCAAACATATTTCACATGTACATAGTTTGCTCGTTTGCTTTTACATGTGCATTTAGAATAACTTGAAAACCAAAAAGCTTACAGCGAATGTGTGGAACACATTTAGCTACAACAACAACGACAAACAAAATATAAATGAATAAATGAAAAAAAAAAAAAAAAAAGAAAACCCATGCTTCGTCAAACTCTCTTCCACCGCGCTTTCCATTTCCCTACATTTGTTTTTCGTTATCATTTCCACATTTTCCGTTAACAGTTAACAGGTGAAACGAACACAATAACGAATAAAGCAAAACAAAAAAATCGTACTGCAAGTGCAACCAAAATGCCCGAAAACACAATAACAACACCAAATATAAAAAAAAAAAATAAAAATCGCCAACTAAGACCTAAGCAAACACTTAGCAGGATTTTATTGTGTGTCGTTGTTGTACTGTATTGTTGCAATTGCTCTTGCTCCAATGTATTGTTGTTATTGCATTCGCCATATAATACAAAACTTTACGGCTTTATTTACGTTGCTGGTTGAATTGAGTGCGAATGCTCAGCTTCCTAGATCTCAATACACGTGCACTATATATATATATATATATAGCGCATATCTTTGCTGTACGTAAGTCGGAATCTACGTATGCGGTATGTACAAGTGCTGTTTTTATATGTTTATTCATATTTGTATGTGTGAAATGAAATCGAACTGCATTTTGTTTAAAGTTCGCATTGCAACACATAAACTTACTCTAAAATGGATCAACTTTGTTGCCGAAGAACAGTAATACACTAATTAATTCACCGCATTTGTTATTCTCAACATTTTTTTGTATAGCGTGTACAGTGAGTCTTTTTACTCTTTCGCTACCAATTGCCATACCTAAGTAACCAGCCCAGCGTTACATGCTTGTCCCAGTTAAACAAGGAGAAATTGAACATCCTTGGGCTGTGATGGATGTTTTCCTCAGTGGATCCTGGGAACGAACGGGTTAACCCAAGTCAGTGAATGCTTTCACGTCATATCTTTTGTTCATGTTTCCAAAATTCGATGTAATGTTGTAAAATAGTATCGCCTCCTTACAAGAAAACACATGCACACTTACACACCTCGCATATTTAAATGCAAATATTTTCTCATAATTAGGTAAAATAAGTAACAAATCTGTATATTTCCCTTTGGAATTATCTGTGATATCTATCCATCATCTCTCAAATGAATATGTAAACCTGGAATAGTGTTTTATTAATTGCTGGTGTATTAGTCACCTAATTGAAGTCATTTTTACACTCACCTCTTACATCATCCTCGAGAGGATTCTTCCATGCATCTGTGTTTTAGTTTTTTGCAATTTTTGAGAGGCGTGCTTATGCACCGACCTCACACGTTTTGCTTTTTTTTCCTCTTTGTTTTCATAAGAACTTTTAGACAGCCCTAGTAATCAAGAATTTATATGTGCTACGCGATCTTGTTGGTACGCATTATTGGATGTTGCAAATAGGAGAAGGATAGAACTTTTATATACACACCCGTTCTACACATTATTACCCAAAATTCGCGGTTCAGATATTATGAAAATAGTGATCCCTCACAGAAATTCATAACACATATCCCTTTATTTGTTCAATTCATAATTACGTGGTCCATAATATGCAGCTAACTAATGCGAACGACTACTTTTTAAATTGCCTAATATTCACTGTAAGCGCTTGGTATCCAAGGTTCGCCTTAAGACGTAAATGGAACTTTGTTTTCTGTGAAGGTACTTAAGAACGCTTTAGTTCAAGTAACATCACAAAAGAGGTGGCCAAAGAAAAAAACAAAACAAAATAAAACCATAATAACTACAACAAAATGGAATAAAGGAAAAACAAACGGGAAAAAGAGAAAAAGAGAAAGAGAGAAAGAGAAAGAGAAAAAAAAAAGAAAAAAAAACAACCAATTCCATTGTTTGATGTCAACGTCAAAACGCAATAACTGTAGCCTAACGCTTTCGTAGATATTTGTAGGTGTGGTTTAGGTTGATGTGTTGGTGTTGCTATTACGCTGTATAGTTGTGCGCGGCAAGTTAGAACAATAGATTCATTTGTTTGAAATTTTAACCAGACGTAATCGTTGAACCCATATACAAACATTAACACGATACACAGGACCATACACGCACATATATATATATAAACCTGAATGCATATGTATGTAGGTTTTGCTATAACGAGTTGCACTATCGAGTTTCCGTTCAAATAAACCATTAAATGCTTGGAATGCGTGTAAATGATTTATCGAAAAGAATTTAAAATAAAAAAGTAAAAAATAAATATTTATACAAATACTCAACGTATCATTGACTAAGACATTAAGATGAAACAAAATGGGACTTTAAATATTTTTGATATACTAATTAAAACAAACTGTATCTGAAGTTCAAAAATGCCTTCTCGTCTGCCTTAGTTGATTCAATTTCTGTTTACGCAAACTAATTGTAACATTTTAGTAAATAATTGCATCGGACATCGGATCAATATTTGTCGTGGCCTAGAACATCTAAGCTAATTCGGTTTCTCTTCAATTATAGATAGGTTCGATAAGTTGACACTTCTTCTTTGATATTGCGTTGGCGCTCTTCGTTTTTTACAACTTCGCAAAAGTGCTACAATGCAGATCGTTAAGATCTTAACAACGGGAAAAGTTTAAGTGTTACTTAAGTGAATGAGAATCTCAAGTGGGCCATAAATATATTTGTAAGTGTCGCAATTGACAAACACTGCACATCTACCCTAAGGTGGCAGGTAAAAATATTAGTTAATTTTAAACGCGGAGTTTCGATGATGGTCATAATATTAGAAAGTGAAGATGTATTCGTTCATAATGAATCTTTCTATTCTTGGAGTCATTGCTATTTTGGTGATGCACAACAAGGTTATCAATAAGAGTTCGTTCCTTATATGTTTGATATCAACACCCACATTCGGCTCTCTGAATAATGTTCCCTTCGCGAAGTGATAATAGTGATTGTGAGCCGCTATATTCAATGCCCAAAACTTTACACACACGCATCAAAATTGTAAAGCTTTGTAACATTTCGGGCCCGTCAATTTATTCTACACACGCGTTAGGAAATATGTGAACCGACTTCTTGCTCAGTAGGTAGTAAATTAGGCGTTTTGGTAACCACGAGCCTGTTCGTAGGCGTTTCATGCTCTTTTTGCAATAAAGTTTCAAGTGATCCTAATCATGATTTACCATAAGGCGTAGAACAATGTTTTGCGTGGATTTTCTAGGGAATAAAGGTTTTTTTTTTTCTACTTAAAATGTGCACAATCGTAAACGGATCAGAATCGTTCTTAGGCTTGACTTGTAGTCATCAGTTAATATATACAATTATACATACATATCAAGTGCAGGAAAACTTGACTTTAAAGTCAGCTAACTTTGGCAACGCTAAGCCTTAAGCTGCCAGTTCATAGATCGTTAAAAAAACATTGTGAAGTTTTCTGATTTAGCCAAACTTAACTGCGTTTTGAAAATGAGCTTACATTCTGAACGATTCACTTCGACAAAAACGATAACGTATCGTAGCCTTGGACAAAAATGCGTGGTGTTTAAGGTGAAGGTGCTTTATTCCCATTTGTTGATAAAGTAAGAGAAATTCTCCAAAAATTAGGAAAGATCGGCATACATCATCCGATCACATTGAGCAAAAAATGGTTTGAACAGATAGACGTCACGTAGCCAATTGTTAAGGAATCGCGCATCATGAGCTGTTCCGATCTAGTCAAACGATTCACTCGACTTTCTTTGTCGATTGTCGAGACAACCCGTCAAGTGTTGATCAATAAGAAAGGCATTGTTTACAATGACATGGCTTCGTTCAAGCAAGAAAAACATTATACACGATTCACCCTTAAGTACCCTGCGCCACTTCGCTTAACACAGTTACGTTATGTAACGAGTTTTCCCAATAAGGTGTTACGCGAGAAGTGGTCATGAATATATCTCAAAAAATAGCGGCCTATACGTTGAATACAAGAATATAGGACGGACAATTGAGTAGAGTAGTTTAAAATCACTTTTTGAATCGATCGGCATTAAAAAAGGTGGGATTATCTTTCGTCGTTGCATGCATAACTTAATATATCTTTGTATCACAAGTAGTTTTGGATATAAAAAGCATAGTTAAAATGAAAAAAAAAAAAAAATCGTTCAACTTTTAATGAAAACATGCTGCGAAGTTTTCCTTTCATTGTACTTAGTGTATCAAGTATAGCTTAGTTTGTCTTTATGATCAGTGCAGTTTGTCTTTAGATTCAGTTACACGTACGGAAGCATGGATAGGCGAATTAAAAGCTAATAAAATTCAACAAAATCGAATTTAAGATAATAAAAAGGGAAAGAATAATTTGAAAACCTTTTAATACTGAAGTGAAACCTCAAAAAGCAAAATCCAATATCATTTTCTTTAATTAAGTAAATTGCTTCAAATCTCATTAAAATCTTCTTAGTGTACTAGTAATACGAATTTGTTTTCTCTTTTCTTTTGCATTGGGTGGAAAACTGAGTGAATTTCAAGTTTTATGAATCGGTGTTATGTGTTGCTTGGCGTACGGATTGTTGTTTCTTTTTTCTGGGTTCTTTGTTTCTTCATTTCTAATTAAAATCAAAAAACAAAAAACAAAAAAAAAATAAAAAATATATCCAAAGTTTTCTTAAAACTAACTTTAAACCAGTGTACAACGGACAGAAGGGCCAGAAAATGTAGGAAATACAGTCTAAAAGATCGGCAGCAGTAACAGCGCATAGTATCAAAAGTCCAGAATTAATCTCAATTCACTTTGTGTTATACTTAATTGAATTTCAATCCATGAACGCTAAGAATTGAAAGGAAACAAAAACACGATATGGACCAAAAGTAGAAGAATACAACAAAACAAATGATTTCATTCGTGTTCCGAGGCAAACTGCCAAAATATGTTTAATGTTTGCTCCTAAAGTAGGAATGCACTAAGAACAATGCACAAAATGTATTTACATTTTTAATTTTTGAAACTAGAACATATTTTTATATATATATATATATATATATATATATATGTAAGAACTTTCAATATGAGTTGCGTTTTCTTCGTTTTGTTGTTGTGCGGTTAAAATAAGTCGAGAAAGCGTAGTTTTTAGTTATTTGCATTACTACATCGAATAATACACGTACACGAATGTCTTCATTCTACGCACAGTATTTGGAAGAAGACACCCCAGACATCAGACATCTGAAACATTATAAAGTATATAAATATAAGAATATCTGTCCAAGTTTCTGTCTTTAGTTTCACAAACTTCGCCAGAACATTTTAGCATTTGGGCGCAATTTTGGAATTCACTTAAGGAAATTTTCGTGCGACGATTTATTAGCAGTGAAGCACAAGCCCTTGCCAACGCCAACGTGAAACGCCAGTGTAACGAGTTATATCGTAGGAACGTAGTCTAAAATCATACTTTGCACGAACAGACGTACAGATGTAAGATCGACATTTTTAGGGCAACCTTAATATCGCGTTCGTTCAACCAGCATATGTAAAATATTTTACCATAATTGAATGAAAGAGAATTCGCGATGGATTCCAAGCGAATGCTTGAGATATACAATGTGAGATTGTAACGGACGACGAGCCGGAAAGTAAATAATAGTCGACTGAATGAGTGTTTGGAGATGAGCAAATCCATGATAAGTTGTTCGCACCCGATGCTCTTCGAAACAAATGGTTGCATGTGTTTTCGAAAAATGCGATCATGTAGCAACAGTGCCTTTGGACAAACAGAAAGCCATCAATTCCGAATAGTGCAAAAACATTTTTGTGCGGATGCATGGTGATGTTTAGTGCAATAATAAAAACAAGCAAACGTGAGCTCTTACCCATCTCCTCTAGCAACCGTCCATTTAATGTTTCAAAAGATCGAATTAATGAATTAGTCGCCTCATCGTCCAGATATGACGTCTAATGACTGATTTTTATTTCCGAACATCAAGAATAAATTGCTTAGAGCAGTTTTTTCTCTGCTGACGCGCGCAAGAATCATATCTTGAAGGGGTCTCAAGCGAAATGAAAACTCTTGATGGCTTAAACATGAGAGAAATGAAGTAAGTCGTCAAAAATGAAAAAAAAAATTTCGAATCAACAAAGTTTTGACTCATTATCTATGGCAAGCATTGATTTGCAATTTTGCTCAAATATTTTTCGAAATCAAATCCGCCACAGTCAACCAATATCTTTTCAGTTTGCTGAAATGGAAATTTATGTGCTTCTGTTTACAGTATCACTAATCTAATCTCTGCACTGAATTGAACTTAAAGTGAAAATGAATGTTATCTCGAAAATTTTCATACAATTCCTTACAGTTACTTTCGCTTTTGGCTCTCTTCTTCTTGTACTTAGAACGAATAATTTCCGACAAAACTTTAAGAAAACGCTCAATTCTAATAATTAGTAAGAGGTCTATGTAAATGACTGCGTTAACCCATAAGCCACTCTGTTGGGTAACATATTAAATCTGTCCAGTGGATGTAAAGCGCGGAAACAAGTAGCGTTTAAGAAGTCAGCAAAGCTACCTGAACTGATTTAGCCATGCCAGCCTGTTCGTCCGTTCATTAAATCGCGATTATAACTTTAAAGCCTGCTTACCTTTCTACTGCTTACGTTATAATATATGTCATGTTAATGAGAATGTTCTTCACATATCTCATATTAAATATTTGCCATTTAATTGTGTTATGCTTTCTTCACTTAAGAGTTATTTGTGAACCAATTATTCTTCAAGTGATGCGCTATGCTTATAAGAGGGCTCTTATGCCTTATGATAGAGTTTTGATCGATAACAATATCATCATATTTGTTATTCTACTATTATGTTACGCTTGCACAGCCTGTTGGGTAAAAATATTGTCCTTTCCCCTATTATTCCCCTTTCACTATTCCCTGGAGCTTTATTTATTTTCTTGCAGTTATATTGAAGAATAGCGCAAGGAATTAGCTCTTGGGTGTAAGCGAAATAAAATCTGCTTTTTATGTGAGAAGTTTCTTATCCGATGCTAGTTCGGTTCTTCTTCTTCTATGTTTTACATAATGCTGATCTGGTTATCATTGTTGTTATCACATAAGTTGAATTGACAAGTCAATCAGTACTCTACTCCACTTTGTTTCGAAGTGATGTGAAAATGAAAAATACGTCAAATAAGAGGAAGAGATATTAATAAAATATCAAAAATCGGAGGATTCCCCAAACGAAAAAGGTAATGAAATAGTTGATTGGCTTGGGTCTGATCTTTGTGATCGTATAATGTTAGTTACAGCCGAGTAAGGAGTTCATTTGATCGATAGATGAGTAGATGAGATGACTGCCTTAAAGCAAAATCGAAATTTTTATATTCGATTAAAACTTTCCTCTTGATTTGTTCGACACAAGTGACGTAATCTTCCTTAGCCATTTTGCGCGTTTAAATTACTCTGAAATTGAAAAGAGAGGATGAGTTCACTCTGCGGCATGTTATTGCAATTTTGAATCTTTGCGGCAAGTTCACATCAAAGAACCCGACGATCCAACACTGTCAAAACGTTGCAAATGTTGCTGAGAAAATATTACCCGCAAATGAGTTGAGTTCCAATCAAAGTGCGGTAGCAATCCTGCCAATAAATTACTCAAAGCTAACTCTTAAATTAAAATTCAGTTGATCTGAAAAATTTAATCTGAGCTACGTAAGAAGAGAGAATTTGGAATTGGTGCGTGCATCTCAATTCAGTGCTCAGAGTCGCGATTGTGATGCTCATAGTTGGATAGCCCGATATAATCGCTATTGCATCTTATATTGCTTGCTGAATCGCTCCACATAACTCCTATGAATCATTATTAGAATAACTAAGAAAATTAGGAAAAGGAGGAAAATTGAAAAAATGAAACTATAAAATTTTTTCTATACGTTGTCAAATTTGCTAAATTCCTTCACCTTCCTTCCTTCACCTTTGAACTCCTATGCCCTTTAGTAAGCATTGAATAATTATAAACCAGACGCCCTTTAATCATATTGACTAAAATTGAATTAGTTGCGGAAAGCATAAGCTAAACGAGGAATTTATTTAACAACACGGTAGCGCCTGAAGGATTTCATGTTCAGCGGGATATGGTTTCCCACTCTGCATAAACATTTAAAACACATTTCGATATAATCGCTATGTTTGGTTATAGCAACTTACTACTTGGTTTCAATATGCAATATGCTTAAAGAGGTTACAGGTAAATGGAAGCATGACGCTTGAAAAAAAAAAAAAAAAAAATTGAAATACAAGTTAAATAAATAACATAACTGTTTGGTGAGGTGTCTGCCTGTTTATTGTTGTTGCTGCTACATGCCTTAATAAGCACGTAGTACGCCTGGTGTTAAAGCATTTGCTTTTGCATTTCATACTGTTTTTGTTTTTTTTTTTTGGTTTTTTTTTTCATTAATTTCGTTTAATTTAAAGATTACTTACCGCGATACCACACGTGGTAGCCAATCACCGCCACAGTATTTTGCCAATACTGGATCATTTGTTGAACTACCATCATAGAATATTAAATGATCACGTTCACCAGTGCAATCGGACCAAGCACGTATTGAACGTGAGGTTTTATTAAAACTAGCAATCGACCTGTTAAAGAAAAAAATTTTATATACATTAATAACAATTAGTTGAAACCAGAAAAAAACAAGTAAATCATTATAAGCAGCTTGGAGCAAAATTTTCGTTACCGGTTGTGATCTTCTATACATAAATCTTTTTTTTAATTTCAAAAGACACGCTCCGTTTCTCCCTCTATTAGACCTTTCTTTTCTTTAAACTGATTTCCGAGCCCTCTCTTAAGATACTCGATAGGATTGCTTTTGTAGTTTTCGAAATAAATCAGCATGTATGGAAAAGGACAAGCTGCTCTGATAGAATCTCGAGTTTTCGTAAATGGTCTAGCGCTGTAGAACTGAAATATAGTTTCATTTACTTTTCGATTTCTGGCATGATTGCAACAACTTGACTCCACACGATTCGCCATTAGTCACTACGGTGGCTTTAAGGAGTGGATTGTATTTTTATACCTTGAAAAGGGCAAAGAGGTCATGGCATTAACGGCATGAATGTTCGCTTTTGTAATTAATTTTGACATGTACAACAATGAATGGCCATCGTTCGATCAGATCGGCACAAAGCTGCCCTTCCCCCTATCTATTATGAGATGATTCATCTTTCTATCCTTTCTATTTCGATGAAGCAACATATTTGAAATGTTTTCTTTAGTTGGGGCTGCTTTTCAATTTCGTAAAAATATCAATTAAAATTCGTTTCCACTCTTTACTTTTTAATTTTTTCACGTGCACTAGTTCTTCTTTATCTTTAAGTTCTAGACAATTGTATTTCAAACTTTTTAAATCAGACCCCATATCTTGACTTGAAGAAGTTTTACGATTTCCGGCAAGGGTTGAATTTCATTAGCATTCTGAAGCATATGAAGAAGACGGTCACATGAAAAGAAATCTATACCGAAATGTTTGCCGCAAAGCTTGCCGTTTACACTTTGGCATAATTCTATTGCGATCGTCAAGCAAATGAAAATGAAACGTGAAATGAAATTGTAAGTGTAAAGGTGAAGTAATTAATCGAAAAAAAGTCTCTAGTGTATGCACACGCGAGTACGGGTAGATTTGCCATGCCCTAAACGTAAACGCTTATAATTATAAAATTACATTTTTAATACCTCTTAACTAATGCTTTATGTTGATTTTCTTGGCTCACAGCTATCATGGCATGTTTACTAGTAGGAACTTCTTTCTGTCGTATCGTCCAATAACAGGTTACATTTCTGGGATACATTCCTGGATAATTTGGACTTTGTAAGCGGCATTTGTTGCGATAGCATTCATCAAATTGCCGCGTACAATAAGTGCCGGGTGTTACTCGTCCCAATTCAAGTGGCTTATCCGGCAGGCCATACCTGAAAGCAGTAGAACGGACACTATTGCTTCAATAAATTCTTTTATCGACTAATTGTGTACAATTTTGCTTAGGAAAATATATTGATTGCTTGCTTGATTACAACAATAAGAAAAAGAATTTATTTCTCTCGACCATTATATAAATATGAATGTTTGTGTCAGTTATAAAGTAATTCAAGAAAAATAACAATTTGTTTTCTTTTTTTGTCTTTCTTTCTTGCAAAAAAACAAGTTTTGAAAAATTACAAATCCCCATAAAATAACAAAAAAAAAAGAAAAAAACCGAAAAGATACAAAAGCAAAAAACGAAAAGTACAGGAATCAATTTTTTCTTCTCCCGGATAAATGATTGAAATAGATTTCCTCATCTACGAGCTATCGTTTGAGTAAATGGAGAGCCTTTAGATTAAAGTATTTGAAAATTGTACACAATGGCAAATGTGCTTAAGCTTTCAAAATTTAATACTTGCCCATGCAAACAATTGCAATCTTAAAAAACAAAGTCACAACACAAACAATCAGATATGAGAGAATTACAATTGTCATTTACTAGATTGATGTACGATCCTTTGATAGTGAAGAAGAAGAAAAAAAGCAAGTAGTGCAAAAAGTTCTTTACAAACAGTGTCAACATACAAACTTGTCACACAAATACACTTATATATGTACAAGTTTATGCATATATACATATCTACACAACTACAGATATTGTTACGTATACACATATGCAAACAGAAGTATTTATTTATTTTTATCTCTGTTTTTTTTTTTTTGGTAGTGTGTATGCATTTATATCTGAAACATTTATAAGCGAAAAGAGGGTAAGAAAATAACTTAAGACAATCGAAATGAACGTATTTCAAAGATCCAACATTACATCGGTTAAAAGCATACGCTCAAATGCGTGCAAATGCGAGCAAGTATGCGTAAAATATTTTTATAAGTTAAGATAATAAACTAAACAATTTGGTTATGTGTATACGTGCAAATACTTGTGTGTAAATACATTTCATGTGTGAATTAGTTACACACGACTGACTGCTATTCCAGTTGTTGTTGTTGTTGTTGTCACATTATTTTTTTCGTTTTTATTTTGCAAGCTTGCTTGCGTGCTTGCCTATTTGCCTGCCTGCCTGCTTGCTTGCTTGCTTGCTTGCTTGCTTGCTCACTTGCTTGTTTTGGTAACAATGTCGGCATGTAACTGTGGCTTTTATGCTCTGGGAGTTAGTTTATCTATGAATTTTATTATGTGCCAAACAAATATAACATTTAACTACACAAATACGTACAATGCATACACATTCAGTTTATTGTTATTCTTATCAGAGTATATGTATATGTTATTACTTTTGCCACCTCAACTAACGACAACAATCAATTTTATCATTTAGAAGAGTAGCAGTAAAATAAACGAATGCAAAATGAAATGAAATAAAAATTAAGCAAAAAAAAAAAAAAAAA
>CCAG010002305.1:0-37172 GCA_001077435.1 Glossina morsitans morsitans
CATCCATGGATGCAGAAATTAAATTTTAACTAACCTAGTCCCCACTCGATAGCGATGTTAGTACAAAAAAAAAAAAAAAAAATTTACAAAGCAAAGCAAGAAAGCTATTGGCTAACTGCAAGCCGAGTTTTTCTATAATTTCCACGAAATAAGGTAAAGTAAGTGAGTTTAAGTAAAGACTAAAGTAAGTGTACTTTAATTCGCTCATATGCTTATGGGGTTTTGTTATATGGCATAAAAATATAATTTGAAATTTCATATAACATATGCAGCAGGTTTCGTTGCGTTTCTGCTTCATATTGCGACCATCGTGCATTGCAATTTAAGTTAGTGATCGTTGTTAAAAGATTCTATCTAAGCTGAATATTAATGCGTTCATTTATGAACACGTATATGTACGTATATGCATACTTTAGACAAATCTCATAGCAAGTCAGAAAAAGTGGAGACACGTGTAAGCGTTGCATGGGTCACGTGTGTGAGTTTTTGTCAAAAAGGCGAGAATTGTGATGGCAGATGATGAGTACTAAAGTGTTCGCTTTAAACCCATATGCAATATCTCTTCCTTTTTTTGTTTTGTTCTGCATAAACTTAAGTTTATTTTGTTTGGCTTCTCGTTCGTATGAGTATGGGTTTATGTATCTGTATATTGTGACTGAAATATCAATAAATAAACAACGGCAATGACAACGGGAACAACAGTAATAATGGCAGTAACGACAAAAATCAACTGTAACCATGGATTTGTATTTTAAATTATTATGTTTAAAAATCGTCACATATCCAACCCATATTTGTATACATATCCGCATATATGGCCAAAACGTTTGTATATATGTTCATGCGTATGCTTTTGTTATAGTGTGTTTATGGTGTCATATGCAAATAAACCATTGTTTCGTTCTATGATTTTTCATACATTTAATTATATTTGTTTTTGCTGATTTTATTGAAATAATAGCAGAAATTTTTAATTGGTTTTATCCTACAATATTATTTAAAGTAAAACAAAAAATGTTATTCAGCAAACAACAATAAGTTAGAACTTTGATTATCGTTTGATGTTAGCTTTATTTTCGGATGTGACAAATAAATAAAAATTTATTGAATATTGCAACAATAATGAATAAAATCAACAAAGAGGGACAAAGTTCAAATCGATATCTATTATGATTTAGAAGTTATGGACAATGAAGTGTTTCTTTTGCCCTATGCACGGGTGTCTTAGAGCCCAACACATTTTCAGATTCGAGCTGTGATAATAAGTTATACGAGATACGAGAGCCGAGAGCCGAGAGAGAACCCTTTAATTTATTAATTAAAAAACGTACAACATGTAAAGCAGACGGTTGAAGAAGGAAACTCTGCTCAATCAACTTAATATATCACCCTGTTGAAGAACATATTTACCTTCTTTGGGGTCCATGATACAGGTGTCATTTACAGGTGTCATATAACGGAAGACAAAACTAGCTTCGTATCGGTTCCCGTCGGTTGCGCTATTCCGACTTCCTTTACCTTGCTTGTAACCCACAGTCGCGAATCCAATATTCCTTTTTGATTAAAATTGTCTTATGTATGTTAATGTGCTTTGAATTTCTACGATTTTGAAATGTCTCTGTTCGATTGGAGATGTCTCAATTATTTCAAGCACTTTAAAAGTTAATGCGCTATTTCTGTGAGGTTTCTAGCATGACAGTGAGCCACAGGAAATCGGATGGGAAATCGTTTGATGTAAATAGCTTTTAACTCTCTATATTAATTTGTAAGTCATTGCCAATTCGGAAAATAACTCATTATATATTCCAATTTTATTTCGATGAAAATTCTCATCTACGCCATTTAAGGGAAGCGCACACAATCAATAGCCATACCGAATAGTATAGTTCGGTTGCCCTCGTCCCGGAACTGTTGGCGATAGGCGATAAATTATAGTCTACAAAAAAATAGATGATGTTTTACTACAGCCATAAAGGAACCGCTACGCGAACATTCTTCGCATCGCTAAACATCTAACTGTTCATATAAACATTGGGATCGCCTTTACGATGGAAATTAAAATGTTTTCAGTCCGGTAATCTGCGTAATACAATTTTTTACCGTAAAATAGTAATTCGTAAGAAAGAATAAGACTGATTTCTACTTAACTTTGTGAGTTATCTCACCAAAGCATATGCAGCATAGTAGTTGTAGGTAAAAAAAGAAGCAATTTGCGGGAAACTTCACTTTTCCTGCTTAATTTGTACGATAATGCTGCTTAAGAGTGCATGCGTTACGATATCCGAAAATCAATGAATGAGTGTGCGGTTGAGCGTGGTCTCTTATGATTTACCATAACGAAATGAAACCACTTCGGAAGAGTGATAAAAGGAACTTTCTCCTAAGTTTTGTGTCTAAAGTGTACACCGATTCTTTCCCTATTCGTTTGTTTAGTAGTCTATGGACAGATTTCTTCGGGTAGCAATGTTTACGATGTACTTGCTTAATTAATTAGTCAGCCTTGACAAGCAAATATCCAAGTCAGGTAAATATTTCCAAAACCTGTTTTTCAAACACTTTCAAAGTAAAATACAGAAGCCAATAAATCAATTGAGCAGGTAGTTTAGTTAACTGATGGCCCAAATTGTTTTAAAAGTTCCCATTCCGAGTATTATTTACTTGTCTGTACTAAACTACACCCCATACACCTTTCTAATTAATATTTATTATGATAAGTGTTGTTGTATAATTATTATTGTTTTATTTCATTTGTTTATTTTCTTCTTTTTTTTTTTTTTTTTTTTTTTGTAGATGATTCCATGCACACATATTAGCTGCAATGATTTCATTTGAAATATTTTATAATAAATTTATGTCAACATCATAAACAAGAAAATGTTTAGCTGTATGTCGTTAAGTACGTAATATTCTTATGCGAGCAGTAAGTCTTAAGCTTGATATCATAAATATTTTCCACTTCATTGATATGGAGTGCTAATGCACGCATAAAAAGCAGGAACGGAAAAGAGAAGGAGGTGGGCAACCGAATGCATGCATGGCCTTACAAAAATTTTTATAATGCAACAACTTATGCACGTAGGCATGTTGATGCTTAGTAAATTGGTTGGTATGCCAACCATTTCGCTCGTTATGTTTCATGTGGTTTTGCCAATTTGTTAGTTTTGTAACCGAATAAAAAAAAACATTTATTAAAATATGTGTAGAAAAAGTCTCCTTTAGTTGTGCATGCAAAAATGGCTGGCAAAAAAAGTAATGAGAGATTGTTTTTCATATTTTTGTTACAATTTTCAATTATTCAAAATAAATTTTGCTTAAATGCCGGAGAGTAGTTTGACGGAGCTTTACCAAATGATATTGCATTGGCATGAGGCAAGTTTCGAGCTACACGTCTTCCCATCCAGATCATCTCGATTTTTTCATCGAGAAGCTGCGTGTGTTCTGTCGTTACGACGACGCTATTTATATTATGATAAATTATGGCCGCGTTTTTAGATCACTTGCTGCAGTCTGGTTAACTGCTAACTGCTAATATTCATATATATATATATATGTATATTTATTTATATATATATATATATGTATAAAAACGTCTTCTACTGACAAAAATCTTCGAATATTCTATATACATATCTATAAATATATACATATATACAGATATATACACATATATAAACACACACACACACACACACACATGTACATGTACATGTACACGTATATATATGTATATATATATATATATATATACATATTTATATACATATATATACACATTTATATGCATATATATAAACACATATATAAATAAATATACAGACATATATACATACATATACACATATACATACATAGATATACAAATATACATATATACATACACATACACATATGCGTATGCATATATATAAACACATATATATATACAATATTATATATACATATATATATATACATATGCATACATATACTTACACAATATATATATATGTATACATATACAAACACTTATGTATATATACACATACACATATACATATGTATGTATACATATACATATACATATATACATACACGTATGTATATATATATAGTTCAAAAATACATATACATATATATATTTTTACATATATATACATATATATACATATGCATATATACACATATATACATATACATATATACATATATATATGTATATATATGTAAAAATATATATATGTATATATATGTATATGTGTACATATATTTGTATATATATACATGTATAAAGGGGTGAATGTGGAGATATACGCATTTCGCAAAAACAGTGGTAACACGCACAAGTAAGCTTCAGGGGCTCTTTAAAGCGTATATGTTCTACAAGAATTTCTGATGATCTTAAAAAACAAAAAATTCCATTATGTGTTACTGAAAATTGTAGGAAAAATACGTGAACTTTCAAAACCAGGTACTATTAAGAAATGAGAATATTACTCTAAGCAAAGTAAAAACAGATTTTGATATCCGGCATAGTTGTCGCTCATTTAACAACTGCTGGAATCCGAAATACTTTATAAATGTCATAATCAATTGTCTCGAAGCGTGGAAACTGTTTCAAGATATTTTGCATTTAAAATTTCAATCGTCGGCTATTAGGTAAACACAATAGTTTCAATTTATCAATATTTTCCGCGTACGCATATCATAACAATGTCAACTTTAATGGCGGAAGTCCCGTATGTCACCTTTGAACGTGCACGAAATAGGTATTGGAATCGAGAAGATCAAGTAGTACAATCCAATAAGGCGGATGGTGTGATGAGAAAGCCACAACTGAGAAAATTGAATGAAAACAGAGAGATAACGATAATCGTCTACAAATCCTACGCAAATATACAAATTTTACACAATATACATGTATATGCATATAAGAAAGGAATGGCGGGAACTGGGAGCATAAACATTTTGAAAGTTATTTTTACAAATGCGTGCATGCTTGGACAAGGGTTTAGAGAACTTAATATTTTAATTTAGTAAACATTTTTTTGATTGTAATTTACTACAATAAATAGAAAGAGAATATAATCTCCTGTATAAAGAAAGAGACGTTGCCTCAAAATTTATGATTAATAGAAATCCAAAGCAGCTTTCCATTCCTTATAGAAACCAATTTAGTTAGAGACTTATCCAGCGCGGATAGAAATAGTCGCACGTCTCTGCTTCTTTATAATCACTTTTAAAATATATCTATAGCTAGCAGTGTGGTGCTGCTGCTGTACGTATACGAGAATTTTCTCTCTTCTTTTTTTCTTCCTTAATCTGCCTCTTCATTCCGTGTGTTTGCGTGTACGAGGATAGTTGTGAGTAAAAGTTTTTTGTAACATCAGAACGTTTTATGGCTGCCACTTTCTTAGTCAATGCGGCAAGCACGCCGCACTGCTAACAACGCGATTGCAATTTGTAGCACCAACAATCATCATACAACGAGCGAACGGAAAAAACCTCATTTGTGCAACAATTTCCCTTAAGCGTAAACCTACGCCATTTATTTTTTATTTCTTTTTTAGTTTTCGCTCGGCGTCATCAACTTTTGTTATCAAGTTTGCTTTGCTTTTATAAATATATTATTATATATACAATAGCAAAGATATATATACATATATACATATATATATATATATATATATATATATATATATATATATTTTAGTTATTGTAGCTTTTTTTTAAATTTTTTTTACAATTTTCATTTATTTACAATGTTCTTGGTTTTTGTAGAACCGTCACCGCTAAAGATAAAAAGGAAATTAGTTTTGCTAATCGGGTTGTAACATTTATAAATTTTACGTATGTGATAGGCAATGCCACAAACAATAGATTAAGTGTAATAGAGGACAAAGGTCTTAATTAGTTGTAAATGTAAGTGTACGGCATGAATACATGACATTTTACAATTCTATATATTTTCGATAAATTGAAAGTCTGACGAGGATCCAGGCTGTGTCTACTATTTGAATCCTCAAATTCACAAAAATTATGACACATGTACTTAGCACTGTTTGTCTTTGGTTTCTCAAACTACATGTAAGAAGATGAGCTCACGCCCAGCACAGACTGAAATAACGTCCAAAAAAATGGCAAAAAGGCTTAAGAATTTCAAGTCCGTAACAAAGCTACCTTGTAATCTCTTGTGAAAAAAAAGGAAACAACGTGCCCACAATTACGGCAAAGGCAAACAAATTATTAGTGCCTATCGTGGATGATGGGTGCCTGGGATTTGCCTGAAGATTCATTTAATTTTTCCATTCGCTTTTTTACAAGCTGGCTTCAAATTAAATCAATAATAAAACTAAATCGACTTAACCTAAATACATAAAAAAGTTTTATACTTATACATATAAACGCATCCACGCAGATATATACAACACATACACAAATACATGAACAGATGTACATAATGTACATGCACATGCATCTACACTCAACCATATGAGTGTTTGTGTTTTGAATTTGCGGGAAATTCGTTTTGATTTTGTGTAAACACAAGTTAAAAAAAAAAATAATAAAAAAATTGGGAAAAATATTTGATATACAAAAAAGATTTATGAAAATTGATTGGCTTATTGAGCAAAAATGCGCAAAAAATAAGCAAAAATAAAGGAAAAAAGCGGAAAAGCAAAAAAATGTTGACAAAACATTTTCAATTATTGACCGTCCTTTGCCTTTCGAATACATGTGCGCTTAATACCAGTGCGTCATGTGCCTGGCATACCAGTTCTGTATTATAGGTATGAAGGATTTTCGTAGTATTTAAAAAAAGTTAACAAAAAAAAAAAAAAGAAAAAAAAAACAAACAAAGTTAAAATCTTAGTCAAGTTAAAAACTATTTCACAACTGCAATTAATATTATGTAAACAGTAATGTACTTTTTCTGTTTTTGTCCTGAAATTGTAGTCAAGAGGTTTTTGCTCGCTCCACTTTTCCATTTAAGCCATATTCACCTATAATTTAAATTAATTGATTTTGAACACATAACGTAATAACAAGACGGCGGACGGTCGGAAGCTTAGCAGTCATATGTAAATTTCAAATAAAACATCAGTTGCATGCAAAAATGTTGGCCAGCGAGATATATTGGTAAAAATGGCAAAGTAATATGAAGTGTCAATGTATATAACGGCTAAATTCGATGATTTTGACCTTTCTTCACATAAAATAACAGTTTTCCGTTTAGCTCTATTGAGTTATTCGAGTTATTCAGTGAACACAGACACAGACGCTAATCATGGAACGCTTAAATTTACATTTTTAAAACTGGTGGTTTTGATGTCAATGACAAAGAACGGCTTGGAGGACCAAAAAAATTCGAAGAGAATGACTTGCAAGACTTATTGGATGAAACAAAAGAAGGAAAATGGCTATCATTTCACGTTCCAAGAGTTGTCAGAAATAAACTGCTGCAGCTCGAATAAGAAGTTCTGCCGCCGCCAGTGTACTCACGGCACATAGCGTCTTCTAAGTACCGCTTGTTCAGATCGATGCCTTGGCTGGCAGGCGGTTTTGAGATGCTGAAGAACTGCGAATATGAATCGATGGTTCGATCGCTCCCAAACCAATCTTTCGACACGGTATCGCCCTGTTGCTAGAGAAACCGGAAGATGTTTTCGAAAATGATGGAAAACTTCATTAATATATATTGTACCGATTTTTCCCAAAACATGCCTTCTTCAAGTCAAAAAAAATGGCCAAAGTAAATGCAAGCCACTATACTGTAATTATAAAGCAAACACTGATAGTGAAACAAATAAATATAAGCGAGAGATCCACCTCAACGAATTATACCTTTTATAACCTAATTTATACGCTGGCCGTGACACAAGCTTCAACGTTCGATTGAAATCATTTCGCATTGATATGAAATAAATTCATATAACTTGTTTAAAAAGCCATTTAAAACTGGTGTATAAGCTTGTTTTGCTCAAGTTACGTCGGTTTGTGACCACTTCTATTGCTGTTGGTTGGTAGTAAGCGGTTTGTTAAAAGCATATGGGAAAACCTTATTCTTTTCTTCTTCTGCTTTTCTAGTTCATTGGCCAATTGCCCTCTACGGCAGCGAATGCCATAACACATTTTGAGCTTGTAAAAAACCGCTATCTTGAAGCGAGCACCTCCTGATTATCAGCACATGTGCAAAAAGAGTTAGATGTTTGTAAGCTAACAGATATATGTGAAGGATGTTCATGATTGACGTGAAGCCATGTGGTGATTTAATAAGATCTGACGACGTACGATATATGGTGTATGTTAGTTGTTACAGGCTGAAAATGCCTGAGCGAATTATGTTTCTAGCCATGTTTTTATTCCTTTTTGTTTATTGGTTGTTTGAATAGATCAGTGGGTAAACACTTAGAGAACATTTGCCTGAGTCCCGATGGAAAAACCCTAATCCCAAAACATTGTCAATATGACGAGTGGAATGAACTTGGCACCGTCCTTCTTTTCTAAAACAATATCAAAATTTTAAAATCTTTACATCGTAACGATTCAAACGTCAATGGATAAATAGATATATTAAAATGAAGATGAAAATGAGGGACTTTTTGCGGGAGCAGTACAGTGAACATCTTACGACAAAAAATATCACCAAGGTATAGAGAAAGAATTGAAAATTTCGAAATATCGCTATAGTGGAATATAATAATTCGAGTTACGCGTACGGCCTACGGTGCGTACATATTGTGGCATCAAATAAAACTACTTCTCTCAAAAAACAAACAACAACATATATATACATGCTACATATGCATACATGATACATATATATACATACATACACATAATTATAATAACGATCCAAAAGTTTTCAAAGAACGGAAAAATTGAACTGTTTTATCAATACAAGAGATACAGTACTTAACAAAGGACTGACAGTATTTGTTTCTTTAAATGAGTAAATGTTTGTTTTCAATTAAAACAAATAAAATGAGTTAAGCTTTCAAGATTAATAACTGTTCGTTTTGGAAATAAAAAAAAATTAATGTATGCATCCATGATATGATGCAGTGATTATGTCACTCAATCCGTTACGTATACATGTGTTATTTCTTTCATTCTCATTCGCTGGCATTTGGCAGAGAGACATTAAGGCCACGTAAATATATGCTCATGAGACATGCAACTACAAATATTGGAAATGTCACTGTATTTTTTGTGAATGTTTCTTAAAAAAAAAAAAAAGAAGTAAAAAGTGAAATAAAAAAAAAACAAATATGAAAATAAAAATTGGTAGGTTTAGCATATATAAAAAAGTATTCGTATGTTGGTTTAAACATGTTTGCTCCATATGTGTATATGTATACGAAAGATAGAATGAATAAATGAATGAATGAATGAATGAATGAATGAATGAATGAATGAATGAATGAATGACTGACTGATTGCATGAATGATTGTGTACGAAATGAGCGAACGAACGAAAGAACGAATTATTCTGTATCAGGACTACCACTGTCACCATCATTGCCAACACATAGGGAATTATAAATCCATATAATGTAATATTCAAACATACATCATGGCTTAATGAATATAGGTTAAAGTATAACTGTATATATATATGAAAATTTCCAGGCATAGAGAGAGATGTGTGTAGGTTAGTGATTCCATTAATATTTGTTGGTGTCTCCGACTATGTGTTTCTGTGCATTTGTTTGAATAAATAGAAAACATATCTTCTCCCATTACTGTTAGACACAATCGTAACACAGATATATATATATATATATATATATATATATATGTATATATGTGCTTCTAAATGTGAGTATATGAACGCTTGTACATACATATGATGATATAGTGCACGCTATGCTATGCATGGTTGCTGCTGGTGTCCGTGTTTGTTATTGTTTGCTGTGCCATTGATGTAAATTATTTCAATATGAATGCGGAAGTTGTCGTTATGATTTATTAGGATATAAAGATTTTACGTTCTCCTCTTCTCTTTATATATGTATGTATATAATTATGTACGCTTATATACAAACATCATACACGCGCGTGTAAACATAAATAATATGCAAATAGTAGGTGGATAAAGAGAATGAATGAATGAGAGAATGTGTTTGTGTGGGTGTGAATGTGAGGATGTGTGTAAATTTTTTAAATCCATGATTTGAAAATTGTTTTCAATTTATTTATTTTTTGTTTCCTTCTATTTTCCATGCAACGATATTTTTTTATTAAATGATTTAGTTGATAAAATTGTAATAATTTTTTCCACTCACACACTTACATTGCGTTCTAACAACGACTTTTTCTGTTTTATTAGCCATATTTGATGAACATAATTACATCTGTCGGTATGTATGTAGATATTCTCGATGTATTTATAATATTGCTGTCGTGTTGAGGTAACTCTTATGTGTATGTTTTTTGGTTATGTTGTTGACATATCAACACATAATTATGTTGGTTGTCGGTTTTTTTTTTTTTTTTTGTTTTTTTTGTCTTATGTTCTCTTTTTTCTTTTTTCATATACACAATTTGTTTTATCAAATGTATCCATATTTCTACTTTTACCCATAAATTCTTTTGATAAGGTTGATAACGATGATGAGGATAAAGATGGGGTTGATGATGATGATGATGATGATGGATTGTAAAGTCGGTCAAAACCATATACCAACTACTCGTACGTGCGTCTACATGTACATATGTCGCCAATGCCGCTACCCTTGCTACCAGTTCGTTTGCATAAAGTGCATTTAATACATTTTCTGATAATAAATTATGTTTATATAGGTTTTTTGTAACCGCACAAAACTCCATCAACAACATATCATGTTCACCTACGTACAACGATTTTTACAATATATGTATGTAAATATGTATAGTACAAAAAGAGCTACAGCATTAAATGAAAACATTTCCTATCTAATGGAAAAATATGTTAGTTGATTACAGTTAATCAGTTACAAAATAAAATATAGAAGGAAAATTAATGATTACAAATTATTGGCAAATAACTTAAGCAATGCCAATAACACTAAACTCTACTGTGCACACTTTCGCAATTTATTTGATTTGTTTATTTACTTCCAGTAAGCGATAAATATAGAAATATCTAAATACATATTCTGAATATTTAAGGAAATGTACGGCATGACGCCAAGTAAGTTAAATCCCAAAGACGATCTATTTATTCATTAATTGTTTATGTATTTTGTAAGTAAATTTACAAAGTATTTGTAGATTGTAAAGGCTGCCGCTGCATCACTGCAAACTCTACCGCAATTGAGATTTAACCCACCACTATTTAGTTCTTAGTCACGATCCTTTGCCTACTCGGCTGCTCATGCGGTAAAACACGAATTATATTCTAAGCGATTACTATAAAAATCTAAAATAAGTTTTTTAATTTATTCTTTTTTTTTTTTTAATATGACCAACCAGGGGATCTCTTTTTTACCTTCAATCATGCTGATGGTCAAAAAGAAATGGGCAAAGAGAAGGAGATAAGCGGTGGCCGCAGCCTAGTGATTTCCGCCCAGTCGGTTAGTCGTTGAAACTTTTCCGACAGAGCGCACTCACCACCGCTACGACTACCAAATGTGATCAAACTGTGCTGAGATTCGAACCCGTGAACGACGACTTGGTAGGCACGACTGTTATCTACTCAGTTATGCGACAGACCGCGATTTATCCTTTATCCTTAACTTTCAGTAGACATCCAACTCATGTTGATTACATTCCACGAAGGATTTAAGCGGAATTTTTATATTAAGGAAAAATAATTTATTTGTCAAATTTTGGTATTGTCATCCAGGTAGTCCAGGTATCGTTAAGAAATATAGCAAAGGAAAGGACGCTATAACGTAACACCATTCGGGCAAGCTATGATGTAAGTTGTGTTATTACAGTGACAACATTTAAAAGGTAAAAATAAGTCAACCTTCATAAGGGTAAAACTCTAAAATTACGTATAATTATGTATGCGTGTGTGTACGAGTTTATGTTTGCTGCGAAAACTAATTTCTATTAGGCAAGAGCTCCTTTTTGTTTTATTAAATCCATTCAATCATTGAGGTTATGTTGCCTGTACGTGCAATATGGTGACGGTGAAAGAAATGAAGAAGAGAAAGAGATAGCGAAGTGGCCGTAGCCTAATGGGTATGTGCACAATCGGTAAATGTTATGCTTTCACCGACTGAGCGCTTAGTACAACTACGACAAAAGTGAACTTTACTGCATTGAGATTTGAATCCCCGAACGCGGACTTGGCAGTCGCGATTCTTACCTACTCGGCTATTCATGAGGATTCTTAAGCTAATCTGGATGCGTAATAGACAAATGTGGTAACGAAATGAAGCAGAATGAGTCGATATGAGTCAAAATTTCTAAATTTCTGCGTATCTTAAATATAGGAAAAAATTCTTAAATTGTTTTAAATGTTTAATGAAGTTAAGCTGACATGTTTTAAATCAAGTCGAATTCGTAGTTGTGAGCGAGAAACTGGCTAATTAAATATTGAGAAGCGTTTTTAAGTCGATTTTTCTTTCGTTGTTGATGAACGGCATATATCTTCCACTTATAGATGTCGAAAGCGTTACGCAATTGTTTGGTTCACACAAGTATAAGACGTAGCGTTAATTTACCTGTTACCCTGGGCTGTCTATGGAAAAGATTTCTTTAAAAAAAATGTTCAATAAAACCCCATAATCTTTATTTGAAGTCTACAACTTTCCGTGCATAAGTAATCGTTTAAATTATACATTTGTCTACGTTTCTATAATATTCGTCTTTTATATTTATATTTATATTTATTTTTGTTTTTTGTTTTTTGTTTTTTTAAACATGTGTCTGTATGCCTTTGTAGGTTTACGAATATATAGGTATATGCTCATATAACGTAATATATTTTAAAGATATTTTTCATTTCATTTCGACATTCTTGTATATCTTTCCCTCACCTTAGCAGCCCGTGCTTACCACAATACTTTATTGGCCTCAATTTATCTACTGGCCTGCATTCAGTATCGATTTCGTTTGTGAAACTAACATAAAAATAAAAAATTCAAGTAAACCATTAACCGAAAAAATTCAATCAATTGTATGTTGCTTTAGACATCTCAACTATTGTATTCAACGAACGAATGCACGGTTGCACGTACATATATTATATGGGAGGGAGTGCGTTTGTGCATAGATGCTTAAGTGGGTGTATCTCTGAATGCATTTCAATTGTAAATTGCAAACGTTAACTGATATGAATTCTTATTTTTTTTATGGACTCTACTCAAAAATATATTCATATGCACATCCAGATATTTATAGAATGTTAAAAATTCTAGATAAATGTTATATATATCGTAGATATACGTACATTACGTATACTGACTGATACTCTATATGAAGTAAAGTCTATTAGCAATTAGGTTTTTGAGGAATGTTTTTATTGGAAGCAAACGAGTGAAGGCAAGGATTCAATAAGAAGCTAACAGTCGCTTATCGTAAAAGGTTGCCTTTTGAGAACAAGATAAAATACTTAACATTTTTATTGCGTATCCTTTGTGTGTGTGTGTGTGTGTGGGGGTGTGTTTGTGTATGCTTGCATAATAGTAAAAGCACTACCAGAGAGAATTGAATACTAAGAGCATACAAAAACATTTTGAAAATAGAAGAAAGTACATGCCGTGAAAACTTTTTCATACGTCAGTTAAGATAGCAGAAGTAGCGCTGTCCCATTAGTTATGTTCAATGTCACATCTTTATCTCTTCTCTAATTAAATTATATAATAACTTTTTACATAGTGTATTGCATAAAAATTAAGAAAATTATGCTGCGTAGACCTGCAATATATTCTAGTTAAACAGCAATGCAAAATCGATACGATCGAAAACGTGCCCTGTGCAATACCTCAAGGATGGCGTGGAAGGTTGCATAGAAGATGTTAAATACATGAGTAAAGACACAATATTCTAACAATATAATTTGTTTTAATTAGAGAAAATGTCTTCAATGCCTTAGAGAACATTTTTCCTGCATTTTATTACCACATTTGACGAATGTATGCATGTATATACAAAAGTCTAAAAGCTCTTGCTTCTTAAGAATTTGACACAATCTGAATGAAGAATTATTTAATCGAATTTTTGACTATAGCAAGCGGCGATACTGCTGATGATTTAACAGCGCCACTGGTATTAACAGAATCATCAAAATTTCTTAGCATATACACTGCCTTTTATTCTAAAAGTAATGTTAAGTTCTTCTCACTCTTCTAAGTTGAAAATAATCGCGTGCGTTCTACTTAATTTTCGAACATCATCATCAAAATTATCATCGTCAAGGCAAAACGAGAATCAATCTACTGCGGCAATGGTCACGTTAGAAAGTTACGATTGTGTCATCTTTTTACCTTCACGAACTCCCGAAATTATTTCAATTTCTGGCGACAACGAAGACAGTCTGGAAATTCTTTTATCAACGAAACCTAGTGAATATTCTCCAGTGTCGTCTACTCAAACTGCCCAAGTTTCTCAAAGATCGGAGTTCAATGCGGCAGCCGCCTCCCAATCAATATTCAGTTACTACGGACTACAAAAAACTTTTAAATGGCACCTTCAGTAGTCGAATTCTTGAGACAAATTTGAAGGGCTTTATAGAATAAAGCATTAAACAAATAAATAACAATTAAAAATTCGTTTTATTTTTATTCTTCTTCTTCTTTCTGCGGCGAATGAGATGCGAATGTGACCTGCAATCTATAAAAACAAATTATAAACTGAATTTTGGTCAATTTCCTCAAGCTCTTGACTGGAAAAGGAAGTACCTGATCAATATTAGAAAACAAAAAAAAAAAAAGACGTGGTAGGAAATAAGAAACAAAACAAATATTTTTCACATAATTATATATATATGTAATAATTTTTAATGGACCTTTTTGAAGACTCTTAATGACGCCTGGAAAACATCAGAAGAAGGCTATACAAAGATTAATGAGTTGTCAATTGGCACAGCCTATAAAATAGTTGGATGTAAAGCAAAAGCAACACAATTCGGAGAGAAAATTGCCCTTTATTTGGAATCACCTGAGGGCAATTTATTGTGGACGGTGGTATCGAAGCATCTTAGTCAAGTATTCCCGTCCAAAAACCGGTATAAAAAGTTGAATAGTGTTAAGTGGATTGCTTTATATATATGTACATATGAGCTAACATTAAATAAAAAACTATTAGGAACGTGTTTTGAGTTCATTTATCTAATGCTTTTTAAACTATGAACAACATGGACTATGAACAACATGAACAACATGCCAATAAATAAATAAATATACACCTCAAGAACAAGCGCAGGAATATTCATCATTATTTAGTTATACTGATATAATAAAACCTCGTTGCGTTTGAGATAAAATTTTAAGATGTCTTCGTGCTCTGTCGTGCTTTAATGGAAAAGGAAAGTGTTTTGAGTTCAAAAGCGTAGAGTTTAGCCTATAGCCTTGAAATTGCTACTATAAAAGACTATAAAAGACTATACCAAATATAATTTTCGTGATTCCATTATATCACTCATTACATTACTCTTCACTTTAGAAAAAAGAAACCCAACTTAAATAAATCCGATATGAATGACAGCACATTTAACATTTCATTCAAGAAAGGTAAAGAGGGAACGTTACGCATGCGAGGGAGCGGTGGGCATGTGTTATTGATGTGAGTTGGCGAGGAAGATGTGTGTGTGTGTGTGCGTTTTGGATGGCTGTGTGTGTTTAAGGGAGATGTAATGTGGTTGCAGTGGGCAAACGCATACCTGTCGTTGCCCCATATATATATATATATATACTATTATCTGGAGAGTGCGGTAATGAGATAAGCAAAAAAACAAAGGCCGAAATTCTCGCCGACGTCCCCCATACATATACTGTTAGTGTCTGTATACAGTGAATATCTCAATAATACTAAATTAAAAACTGGTACTTTAGGTAGAGAAGAGTCAAAATCATCGAATTTAATCGTTGTATACACTGGTATTTCCCATTTGTTTATAATTTTTACCTGCAGAAGTCGTCTATCCAAATCAACGCAAACACCTACTAATAATTAACAGTTCTTTGATGTTTGATACACGTTCGTCGATGCATCTAAGTCTTACCAAAGAGGCCAGTAAGGGTTGCATCTTCCACTTAGGCACTCCAGTTAACGCACTCAGTATGTTTTATAACAGGTTCGAATAACGCAATTTTTGCAAACGATTTTTATCGAAATATCAAAAGGCACGATTGTATACTTAATAATTTCTCTTTGTCTGTTGATATACCGAATACAATTTCAACACATTGTGTATAAAAAGAAGAATTGGCGGGGGGAAGAGCATGTACTGCTAGGAAATTTTTGAAAGTAGTAGAAGTAAGAAGACTATCCTGGGGGAGTTTGCTATGGATATATCCGCCTAAATGGCCGAGTGGGCAAAGGATCTCGATTAACAAATTCAAATGTCAAGTGCGGTAGAGTTCTCAATAAAGCCGACATCCTCTGGACGCTATTGCTTTAAGATTTTAGTCTTGGAAATTACTTCTCTGGTTAAGTTAATTATTATAATAATAATAAGATAAATACTTTGCACATATACCATGCAGCAGCAATAATTACATATCAAGTATTATTTTCACAGGACTGGGTTAAAAAGTCAACAATTTTGATCTGAATGCAATTTCTTTCCCGTTAGTATTCAGATTCGATAGAATTGTGCTTTTTAACGCATTTTCTTTTCCTTCCAAAATGTTTAAATATTTCATCATGTACTTTGTTACACACGTATACCTGTACGAGGTGTGCTCAAAAAAAAAAGGGTGACTTTTCATTTATCTCGAAAAACATTTATTTATTTTCATTCAAAGTAATCCTTCATAAATACAACACACTTGTCCCTTTCGCTTTTTGCCTTGTGTCTTTATCAACTTAAGCGTGGCAAACCTCCGGTCATCGGTCTTTTCAGTTGTGGGAACAAGAAAAGTCGCAGGAGCCAAAGTCCGGTGAATACGGTGACTGCGACATTATTACTATATTGTTTTTGGCCACAAAGTGACGAACAAGCTGTCACTTGTGAGCTGGTGCATTATCGTGATGCGATATTTATGACTGATTGTACCACGTTACCATGCGCCAACAGATATGACGACATCTTCAGTTGCTTTTCTAATAGCGATTCGACGAATCTTCATAATTATTTTCTTCAGTGCTTGAACGTTTTCATCGATTGTTGACGTGCTGGGTCGTCCAGGGCGGGCATCATCATTAACATTAACACCTTCTCGGCCTTCTGTGAAGAGCTTGTACCACTTATAAACGTATTTATTGCTCAAAGTAGTTTCCCTAAATAGCATAGTCAACATTTGTGATGAAGCACTTCATTTTATTTTTCACGCAAAGCTTGATGCCGATTCCTTGGTCCTTGATTTTTTTCGATAGCAACAAATCGCTAAGCTGACGAAAGCACGTCTAACCTTTACATCTGTCAAAAGCAAACGAAAAATGCAAAATTGCTGATGATGTCAACATATGCTGGGGACAAGTGTACCAACATATTTCTTGAAAACAATTCGAAAGGGATTGTTTTTAATAAAAGCATAGCTGAACTAAACGATTGCATGCACGCAAATGCGCAAAACTGCACACATATGTTTAAGTATATTTTTTCATTCCTATTTTTTTATTTATTTATTTCTTCTTTTTTTAACAGTTTCCGTCATTTTTGTGTATTACGGTTTTACCCACATATCAGGAATGGAGCAGCAATAAAATGAATATGAAACAACACTCCTACCACATAGGTATTCGGTACATAGTAACAACAATTATAACGACAACAAGCATTATAAGCGCAACAACACATCCGGAATTTTTAACTCCAGCAATATCGATTACTTTCAGCATGTACTTCTATTCTATTATATATAATTTCCGTTTCTCAATTACCACAATTCTTAGCGTACAAGAAGGTTTAAGAACGTACCGTAATCCCAAATGAATTTCATAGCAACTCTTTTCAAATACGACTTTTCGTTCGTTCACCTCAATCCCGTAAATGATTTTTTTATTTATTTGAGCACTCTGTTAAGTGTGGCTTGTAATTTGTTTCGTTGTGTTTGCTTAAAAGATTAAACGCGGACGCAGACCATGTTCGAAGTAAATTCCCATTGGTAACCTTCAGGCAAAAAGAAGTAAATCTAAATAAGCGGGAAGAAGGGATGAACATAACAAAATGCCAAGTACGTGGCACCTAACTGTTCGGTACATCATAAACGAAGCTGATTGTAAATCGTATCGTAATTATTTTAAATAATTTGTTGAACAATCGCCGACAGATTGCGACAAAAACGAAACAAAGCAAAAAGCACTGAACTGAGCAAAGTAAGCACAACTTAAAGGTTTGAAATTTTGAAAATATGGTTTGGAAAACAAGAAAGAAAATGTAGTCTAAACTGATTCACGAGTTTAACCGCACGAGCACATAAGAAAGCATAGTTTTGAATTAATTTTTAATTTCTGAAGAAAATTTCGAAGATAAAATTGTCGTTTCGTCGAACAAATATTTTGGCACTTTTTGCGCGGATCAAAACTACACGTATTAAATAGGATCGCCAACGCGTATATCTGTGCATTATATATAAAGCTGTTTATGCATCTAAAACGCGTGAAAACTCGCCTGACTGAGCTGATTTGACCCGATAACCCATTTGTGTAGACTCAAATGGTTTTTACATTTGCTCTTCTGTTGATTGCTTTTGCTCGATCACCACACGTTTCTTCTTCTAGCACAAGAATATTCCAGTCTGTGTGACGCGTATACACTAAATGCAAGCAAGTGCAACCGCTAATGAGCTAATCCCCTACTCTTATTTAATATTGCTTTTGCTGAATGTTTATATATGTCATGTAGCTTTCGCTTAAAGGTGATATACGCAATGTTTCGTGCTATCACTTCAAAGTTCGTGCGAGAGTTTAGATTTTTTTGGGGGCATAGTAGTTACGCTCCTCAATTTATATGCTGTTTAAAAACGAATGTGCTAACAGAGAGGAAGATAAACAGTTTGATATGAATATATGCACTGAACAAGACAGATAATGAGGAACACAGACTTGATTTGTCTCTAGCCGTTGTTGGCCAAATGAAATATAAACGTTTTATAAAAGACTTAAAAACTAAAGTTTATGTCAGCTGTTAGAGTAAAATAATTGATTGCGCGTGTGAATAAAACGAATTCCACCATTTTCCTTATATGACACTAGCTTATAACTCTTAATTAATAAAATAAAATAAATAATAAAAAGAAATGAAAGAAGATTTAGTCGGCTCAGAAGGCACTTTACACTCTCTTTCAACCGATACTCGCGAACAGAGGTAGACGTACGATGACATCGCCTTAGCCGAATATTCATCAACCGAAACGCCTTGTTATGTATTTGGTGAGTTTGGCTCAGTTTGGTGCTACAACTTATGAGAAACAACAACAACTGAGGAAGTCCACAATATGTCAAAAGGTATGCTAAAGAGATTTTACAGCATGACAATGCGAAGGTACGTAGACTTGGAATGTATAGGTGCACTCGCTGTACTCCTGGTACTTCATATTTTGTTATTATCACTTTATATCTTTACTACTCTTAGCTTTGTTTAATAGCCGTTTGAAAGTTTTTAAATCCTTTAACTCATTTGCCCCATGAATAGCAATTAAATTTAACACTCTTTTAATATTAGGTATTATTTACGGGCCGTAAGAACGTGTTCTTACTTTGACACGAAACTTGTGCACTGCATACAGAATTGGAAAAGTGGCGGATAGAGAATACTTTAAATAGAACACGTTCCTTGAACGTAACCTATGTTCAATTTTACTGAAAAGCGAGATCAACCCCAACTGTAATCCCTATAGATATGCATGTGCTCCAGGAGAGCCAAGATTAACATATAAATGGTCGTAATAATGAGTGGTTAATTAATAGTCCTTTAACATTTAACGATGCAATCCATTTCCCTTTGATTAGCTTACAGCTATGGCGAAATATCTACTCTGCAGTACACAAAGAACAACTTCCTTAATTTCTTCCATTGTATGCCAAAACATAGATATATAAAATAAATGATATCTTAAATGGTTAACAATTTCGTTCGGACTTTTATAGATTGCATTAGATTCAAAATACACATAAACACATACACACAAACACAACAACACACAATACGCGCAGAAACTTGCACGCACTGAACCAGACCAAGTAGAATGGGCAGGAAAAACAACAAAAAATTGGGAAACAGGAAAGTACGAAAAGTACAAATATATAAATAAATACATAAGAATGACGAGGCAGTCGAATTGCGAATAAAAAAGTATTTGTTTGCTTGACAGTCAGTTATTTAGGTATGAAGAAATAAAAGGGAACAAGACGGATGTCATGCATAAACTCTACTTGTTCATTTGTGCGGGCGAATGCTTAAATAATAGAACTTTTTTCCAATATATGTCTTTTTATTTGATTTTCTCCCAGTATCTCGTCATATGTGTTTGGCTTTGATTCTGTTCGCATCCTCCTATACATTTCTTTAACAATATGAAATATTCTTCAATTCCATTGAAGCAAACCCAACAAAGAATAGCATTTTATCGATTTACAATGGAATTTGTGATGTGCATCGAATGCAAATGAAAAAGAAAACGTAAAAAACAAAAAAAATGGAAAACATAAACAAATTGACCAAGTTTTCTTGTTATATACACGTATTGTCTGTTTATATCTAATATATATTTATATGTCAGTGATTGCACACAATCCATGTGCATGTGTAACGCATACGAATGCACATCGCAGGGCTTAAATCTATTCTTTCGATTCTTTTCTGAAAAATTAAAACAGTACACATCTATACGATATTATGTGCGCGTATACATATACATATACATATATGCATATTTGTGTATGTGCGATCATATAAGAAAAGAAATTTATAGCTTTGTAAAACTTTTGACTTCTCTCCCGCATTAGTTCAATTTAAGTAGGACAACAAAGTCGCTAAAGAAAAAATCTATTGAATTTTTCCATTTTTTGTTGGCTTTTAATGTTTTCCACAACAATAAAATTTTCAATTTATTTTATGTAATTTGTTGAATTAAACAGTTTTTCTTTTCATTTATTCTCCCCCTTTTCTTTTCACTATGCTTATTGAACGTTGGATAATAGCGTTTATAAGGTTATAAAACGTTTACGAATATATATATATATATATATACACATTATTTAAAATTGATTCATACCTGCATAAATCCTTCTGGACATCCTGGCAATTCTCCAGTGGGACTTAAACTAGTTTCATAACCATCCACATCGGTATCGACCATACCCTCATCAAAGCGCCCAACCGTAAAACTATCGAATATTATCTGCAATAAAACATAAAACATTTGTGCTGTTAAGAAAGTCTTACTCCTTTTATTTTCTTAAAAATTTTTCATATTTGTATGGATTTATTGCATGTTCAAAAATATTTTCAGAGAATAGAAGAATTCTTCTGAAAAACAATTCAAGTGAGAAATTATTATTGCGTGGACGTGTTATTGTTAGGAAGTGTATGATATAAGCATGACAGTTTGTTTAGGAAAGTGAAATCAACCGCCAAAGAAAGAATAAATAAAAGAAAAATAGAATTTATATTCGATTTGAAATAAATATTTTCATATTTAATATTTTCCTATCGTTTTTTTGTCTATGGTCTGTATTGCAGCCACAGTAACATGCTACGGAAGAATACGCGTTAAATACTTAAACTATACCATAATTCTATATATATGTGCCTGCAATTCTTACAGACTGCTTATGCCGTCATATAAAAGCTATTAAAATAACATAACACATTTAAAATTTAAGATAAAAAAAACATTCACAGACATATTCTGAACTTACGGTACTTACGTGCATTACATATATTAAATGAAAGATTTTTGTATTGAGGTGAACACACATAGAATTCACAAAACTTCCAGACGTGGTCAGAATAGTATATACAGTGCCTTAATGCAAACCTTATTAAGGGGGAAAGACAAAGAAAGAGTTTTTTTTTTTTGTTTTTTTTTTGGAATGCAGAACAGAGCCAATAGAATAGAACAGGGCGCCGCAATTATTCTGACGGGACAAATTTAAGCCAAAAAAAAAACATCTAATTTAATCTGCACGTCTATCGCTAGAGAACCACGCAGGGTCTTTTAAAAATAGTAATTTTTGTGTGGCTGACGATTGTTCCTTGTTCGAAGTTGTTCGCTTCACCTTTGTCGAACTTAGAAGGAAGACAACAACAGGGCCTTAACCTGCCGCTCGCATATACGGAAAAATACTTTCTAGATTCTCGACTTGAAATCTGAATATTTTCAATAACATTCGTCTCTTTTTCTAGACCTTTATAAAGAGTTTCTACTTTACGAGAACCCCCTTCGCAGAATTTCATGTTCTGCCAGTGCTAGATCACTAATAACCCGTTGAGTAGGTGGAGCGTATCTATCGCTTTTCATTTCATTGTTTCGCTTGTTCGCGCTGGCGATTGATCGCTTATGCTGTTCCGCATTTCACTTACCTCATATTTCGAGACATCTTTTTTCATTTAAAGCGAATAAAATTCGATTCTGCAAAATATCACGACGAGGATAACAGATTAGAAGATCATGCTCGTTCGATATGCCATTGTATTCATAGACCACCGAGTAGTATCGAATCCCAGTTGGAGTCCTTTGTTATTGTCGCAAGTAACATAGACAGCTAGGTAGGTTCGACCTGACCGTTTGCCCTTAACGTTTCCATAGGGTGTAAGGTCACGTGCTCACGACAGTATTCTAAAATTCTTTAGAAGTGAACGCTATCCCTCGATCAGTCATAGTACGTATAGGTAAAGAAATCAGTCAATTCGTTCAATACTTAAGGTACATGTTGTTCACATGTATTCGTCACCGTGCCCAGCATAGCATAATTTGTAAAAGCATCCACAATAACTAAAATATGATCGTTTCGTTTTGTCGCTTTTAGGAAAGTGGCCAAAATGATACAAGTGCAATCTTCTAAATGGAATTGGTTTGGTAATGATGTTCATCTTTCTTCGCTCTACCTCCATATTTATTATAAGGACACTCGATACAAGGGCATGCATCAATATAATTTTTCACAAAATTCCACACCCTTGGGAATCACGCATAGCTCTTAATCCTCTCGACTTCTAAGTGGCTTGCTTTATCGTCACTCCCTTGCACTATTCGCCAAAGCAACGAATTTGCAATCCCTTGCAAACTTTTGCCTTTAACTTTTCTAAACAGCCGATAATGTTCTTCTTTTGTCCCTCTTATTCACCAAACGTATAATGTCTTTTATGGTATCGCGTACTACAGCTTCGCCGATTGGGGTTTTCTAAATCCCAATTCTAAATCTAAATTCTTCGATAGGCATTCTCTTTAAACCATCTACGTTCTCCATACAAATGAAATTTTGATACTCGATCTCCATGCTCAAATCTTTTATTAGATGTCACTATTAAGCGATTCTTGGAATCAATTTCTTTTTTGTCATTCAGGTTTTCAGTGCGCTGCAATCAGTCACGACTCTGATTTTTTTCCCATATACGCAGTAATAGAATCGTTCGAAAGTTTTTACTACAGCGGGTGCTCCCAATCCGTAACTATCGAAATTCCTCTCGTTGTCACTTCTGGATTTACTGAAGTAACAGACAATAGCACACACATTCGCATGAATTTGTTGTTTAGCGTCGCCTCTCTACGGAGCGATTACGGCAAAGCATAATAACTTGTTTTTTAAATCAATAAGACATGTTTCCAGTTCATCCGTCCGCTCAAACATTAATTACCTTCTTTAATAACTTATGCAACGTTTCAGATAAAAGAATACATTTTTTTAAATATATGCATAGTTCTAAGAAGCCGCGAACTTCGATTGTATATGTGGGACGTCACTATTTCTCGCTCTTTTCTGTCTTAATTTTTCCAGCCATAATACCTTGTGGAGTCAACTGAAATTCAATGCGCGCTTTGGGAAACTCACATTTATTGGCGTTCAGAGTTAAACCCGCTTCCTTTAAGGTTTTTGGAAATATTACTTAAGCTTTAGTCAATTGGGCTGCTAAACGTCAAGAAGCCGTCACTATAGTGCCAGATAATATTGCATCCAGTCGTGTCTTGAATCTTAGCCATGAAGCGTTGGAAGGTTATTTGTGCGTTTTTAAACCCAAACGGCATTCACTTGAGCTCACGTAACCCATCTTTCGTGATAAAATCTGTGTATTTTCGACTCTCGAGCGTTACCCCTACCTATTCAAAACTAGCCTTGCAAAGTAATTGAGCTTCGTGGCTTGTTGTAAACGCTTTTCGATATTCGGAATGGGGCAGTTTTTTTACCATGAAGTTTTTCATTTTCACTCCCTCATTTGCTTGCCTTACAATTGTTTAAAATAAGTTATAAAACGACCCCTCCGCGCAGCATTATAGAGTGTTTTTAAAGACTGTACAAAATTCCAACGAAAATTGTACGAGTTGTTGGTTGGGCCGCTTTGGAAAAACAATGTTGTGAGAAAAGTGTTTTTTTTTTTATTATAATAAATTTTTTTTGTAATTTTTGATCATTGGTCTGCAATTCCAGGATCGTAAAAATTTTTTCTTATGTTCAAATATTTTTTCTCGTTTTCTTTCCTCGACGATTTCTATTCTATCTATCGAAGACAGACCCGCATGTTTTAACTTAACTTAACGTAATGAAAAATTACGAATGCAACGACAAAGCAATGTAGAATTCTTTGGGCAAACTCGTAAATATTGTTACCACTATTGCCTAATTACAGACTTGATATCTGAAGAAATCACAATTAATTTATGACCATACCCTTGAAGTTCACTTTCACTTATATTGAATATATTTTCCAAGCTTCAGTTTTATATAGAATATTTTACCATTTTGAGCCTGCGCGCTAACTCACTGACAGCAGCTAAACTGAAATATCACACCAATTATTTATTTATGTTTCATTAGGGCCCTTATTCTTATATCTAAGTTCAAAGAACGGCGGGATAAAATCGAGCGAATTTATAAGATGGATTCTTATATCTATCACTGCATGTCCGACCCGTAAGTATTCGTCACACTTGATTATCGTAAAGCTCTAAGCCGATTTAAGCGTATCCGTCTGTCTGTCTTTACGCGTATTCGTACGTCTGTCGTCGGATTTTGGAATGTTCTTGATTGTAGAAATCGTGAAAGAAAGTTAAAAGTTGACGCATATGTTTAGGTAATATGCCGCCCTACGTAACATTTCATTTTTCAATACTTTCTTTCGAAATAGAACATCATTTATTTAATTAAAAAAAAAAAAAAAAATCCTTTTGCTTGTATCCTTTAACGATTCTAAAAATATTTAAAAATTAAACTAATTTAATTTCTCATGAATTATTCAAAAGACAGATTTAACCGACAGCAGTCAGAATTTTGTGTATACATACGCACATATGCAAATCTCCGGACGGCACGTTATCGTGTCATATACATGTGAGCAGCAGTCAAAAATTTTGTTTATAATCTGGGATAAGAAGAGCTCTGTTAAAAATTTAAGCTTTCCTCGATGACTTTGTACTATGATTAAATGTGAACTTTTCACGTTTGTTTTATTATTCTCTCTCTCTAGGTTTCGGACATAAATAGTTTTGCTGGATTTAGGCATAGTACACTTAAACATGGTGGCATTGTAACCATATCCAAAGTATGACACTACCAGTGATAATAACGCCACCATTACCGTGACTGTTTTCTGTGACTCTTTATCTCATAGATGATAACATCAGTTTATGTGACTGACTGACGTGTAGATTATGCAACAACTATTAAAGAGCTCCTTCCATAAATGCATATGTATGTATGTTGGTTTCTATATGGATAAGTGTATGTGCATATATGTTTGCGTGAATGTGTGTTCGCATGTGTGTGTGTGTGTGTGTGTGTGTGTTTGCGTGAATGTGTGTTCGTATGTGTGTGTTTGCATATATATATATATATATATATATATATGTGTGTGTGTGTGTTTGTGTGTGTGTGTTTGTATGTTTGTTTGGGTAAGTACTTTTGTTCTGTATGCCTGTCCACTAATGTAACACGTCGAGAGTTACTAAAATAAAAGAAAGCTGGCAACAACAACAATGGCAAAAGAAAAACAAAAAAAGCGAAATGAAAATTCAGATGAATACATACATACACATAATTTCTGACTGTGGCGAGCTATAGCGCAACTCCGTATGGCTAAGAGCTTTTTGTTGTAATGTTAGTGTGTGTGCGTGCGTATGTGCGCTTCATGTTCATGAATTAAAACCACAGAACGTGCATAACAATACTATACCTACAAAGTAAATTACAGTGTTAAACTATATTAAGGTGACCAACAACAAGAACTTAAAGCTAGTTTTTCTTTCATTTGCTGTAATAACACCCATACGCGTTAGCTCGTATGCACGCGTGTATACGCGCGTTTCCATGCTGTGTGACCGTATGTGCTCACATTTATGTGGACGAGTGTGAAAAGTGTCGCTTGCAGAATACACTCAATTTCTTGCTTTCAAACTTTTATCAAGATTCCATAGAGTACATAACAACAAACACTTAATTTCCCTTGTTTTTTTTTTTTTTTTTTTTTTCTTATATGTTTTTACTTTCCTATTCCCCTACTCTTTCGCTCTTAGTACATGGAAATGGTCGAGAAAGTTTAGTATTTGTAATAAATTCCAACGCAATTCTGCGGCATACTTAACGTCATTCATTTTATGCACGTTCAGCAGAATGATAAATAGTTCAAGAGAAGAGGAGAAAAATTTAAAGGATAACTTACCTGAACAATGTCACCTTGATCATGTCCGGATGCTGTGAATGTCAAGTGACAAAGAAACGGCAATTTATTCCATTGTGGCGTTGGCACCTTTATGGAGTACGTTCTGCCAATGTCACCGTAATAAGTGCGATTGCAAACTGTTTGCGTAAAAGAGAGATGCAAAGAGAAAAGACCATATTTATATATATAAAAGTTTTCTTGAGTAAGGGAACCGTTAAAATGAAAAGACAAGATTCCCATATGATTATGTAAGCAATGTCAAGATTGAACTTTGGTTGCCTGTTGAGAACAAAAATAGAGTTATTTTAACTAAAATCTGAACTTATCGCTCTGCGGTGTATTTTATTACGCTCGCGTTTTATTGAAAGAAATATTATAGGTCATGACTTGTAGCATCTGCGTAATCATTTCACTTTTTATTCCAATTCGCGATCTATTCGAGGGTAAAAGGGATTCTTGTAAATCCCTTTCACCGATTTTAAATTGAAATTTGACAATTTTTCTATTTATTTTTTTTTTTCTATTTATTTCCACCATTTTCTTTTTTATCTTAGAATTTGTAATTGATTCATTGATCAAATTGATCAAATTTTCCGCAAAATAAATAAATTCTCATTGAGTTAAAATAGACGAATAAAGGCAGAAAGAGAACTAAAGTATCTTCCAACTACTTCATCATCACGTATCCTTGAAACATAAATTTGCATAAATTACAATTTCAAATAAATTAAAAATTCAATATAACAAAATATAATAAAAAACAACAATAATAATAATAATAATAATAATAATAATATCGCATACTGTGCAGGATGCTAGAGAAATACAGTGAAGAGAGAAAGAAAAACAAAAATCTGGAACGAAAAATTCTCATTCCACTCAATAGATTTTGTACAGGAATATATATATATATATATATAATCAACGTCTACCAACCAGAGCTAGTTAACCTAAGCAATGGTCATGGCAAACTAGACAACATGGATTTGAAATGACCTTCAATAACATAATAGGAAATACAAGATGGGAGTGGGCAACCTTTTTCGTAATTGTTAAGAATGTAAAAAACGACCTGCACTTTAATCATTATACGTAGATTGTAAATTCTCTGTCTCGATCATTTCAATGAATCTGCTTGTATCTCTTACGTTACCGTAGAAAGGACGTTCAAATCGGTTAAAAGATTTTGTAGCCATAGTCCTATATTAGTTTTGCCGTCAAGGAAGTTCAAAGATGCAACAATTGACCCACATACGATCAACTCTTGCGGAACTCGTTATCGAATAGGATCACTACTCTGACATTGAACTCGAACATCTTATGAATAGAAGAAGTAGTCGGACATCTTCTCCTCTTGTGATCAAATTCACTCACGTTCGAAATTAGTTTACTGTTTCGTTTTCAACTCACATAAAAGCATAACTTGTTTACTCGTAATTAGTTAGTTTGGAATAACTTGGACTTGGAGAAAATTAATATTATTTTATGTTAAAAAGTTCAGTCGACACACTTTCGTTATACAAAAAGAAATTTGTATTTAAATAGAACACAACAACGTATTAGAAAAAAATATTGTTAGCCAAAAAATTTTAAATTTACGCAAGCATACCTTTACTTATGAATGAATAAAAATATTAAAATTTTTAAAATCTTGCTTTCATTTATTTAATTAAAATATTAAAGCAAACGAGAAACCTGGAATAAATTTGGCATATAATCCTGCTGTCGTTAACTATGAGCTTATCAAGTGACTTGTCAGATTTGTTGAGGTAAACATTCATATCGACAACGAAAGAAAGAAAATTTGTGCTCTTTTGTTTACCACGACCTTCAGTGAAAACATTAATTCTCGGCAAATTGTAGAATTTACTTAAATAAAATAAAGAGAGTAATCCGTGCATTTAAAGCTGTTAGTGTTAGTAGCCTAACTCATAGCATTTTTCGAGATATTTATTTTTTGTCGGCCGACTGCTGTCTACGATGATCAAATCGAAGCTACGGTTGAAGAGCCTAAGGCTGACTGTCTAGCAAACAGGGTGGCCCGCGGGGCTATGTTAGCGCCTAAACCTTTCTGTGGCGTGCCAAGAAGCCATATTAACAGGCTGGTATCGCAGTGGGTACAGGAAATTCAAATGACATTGGATGCAATGTGCAGGACAAAGGCAAGGAAAATGATTCCTAAAATCGCACGCTTCTACACGGGCCATAATTCCCTCATGTGCCACCTGAAAAACATGATTCGTTCAAATTCTACCAAGGGACGAGTGAAATGTCCCATCACCTTTTAAATAAATATGAGGCCATCTGCAGAATCAGACACTAAGCGTTTGGAGTACTTTATAGCGCCGGACATGATATGGAGCTCCGAGCCAAAGAAGGTGACGCTGTTCATAAGAATCCTAAAACTGGTGCGCTAGAGACACGGGCACGGGAATTGCACAAACAATTAAAAAAAAAATAAATTTGAGCACAGCCATCATATTGGTTCGCGAGATTCCGTGCATATTAAATACACTTCACACAGCGATTTAGAATCACTTAAGAAATCGGAGATACTTTCGGATGATCTATGTTTTGTTCGCGCATGAGTCAATATGGATCAATACTTCCGAATATTTAGGAAACTAAATTCGCATTTCCAACTGTCCTCTAAATATTAAATCAAGCAGACATAAATATATTTATAGTCCCATAACTTTGATGAGACTAATCCTATCAAAATACGGTACACCGCGTGTGACAGATGACAGACCGCCCACAGATGTTAAAAAGAAAACACATTTTTTCGTTCAGCAGAACGTAATGGCATTTTTAAAAGTGAGTCTAACAGCTGTATTCAAGACGCACGCACAAGTCGCAACCATTTTTTGTTGTTGCTGTTTGTTTTTGTGATTTTCGCGACTTGGTAACTTTGTTATACCCATTAACGAAGAATTGAAGGGTTTACTCATTTTGTCAAAACCTTTGCAATGCCCATTCTGTATATATATTCTTAATCAGCGTAAAAATCTAAATCGATTTAAGTGTGTCCATCTGTCCGTCTATGAAATGTCGGCTTCAAACATGGCAGTAACATACAATGTTCTCGTATGGAGATTAGGATTGAAAATGGATCAAATCGGTTCAAGGACGCGCCTAAAGCACCATGTAAACTGAGAACACCTGTATTTTTAAAAAGGAATAAAAAATTCGTTTCGCTACTCATAAGGTACAGCAGACAAATCTACAGAAATTTGAACGTATTATAGGGGCAATGCTGTAGTTCCTGTAGAAAAATGAAAGAAATTAACCACGCCTATCCTTTATTACAGTGTATCAACATTTAATTATTTTTTCAATACCTTTATAACAGGCAGAAACAAGCTTCAAAAACTCCATTAAATATACAAACTCTTGGCCAGCTCCATATTCGGAATGCATCTAAACATGTTTGCCTGTTCATCTGTCAATCTGTCCACCTGCCCAACTGTATAATATCGTTGGTAAACATTCTTCTTGAGAACATCCTTGCTTTCCGTGGTTTTGCTCATAAACTACAAGAAATACAGTAAATAAATTTTAACTTTTATTCTTTTCCTTTTTTTTTAGTCTATTTTGGAATAACAGTGATTGGGATAAAAAATTCCTTCACGACCGAATAAAATTTTTTTGCTCATTTGGTATCGAACAGAAATAGCAAATATGGCGTAAACAAAACTTTTGGCAACAAAGCACATCGCTTTCTCTTATGACTAGTATCGGATCGCAAGACCAGAGTACGGATGGAATTTTCGAAAATTGACTATAGGGCGCACATTTTCAACTTGTGAAAAAACTCGCTTCCTTTATGGTGAAGCAGTTTTATTAAAATCAATCAGTATTGGTTTGCTTAATGTTGCTCTGGAAATTTCAATGTTAAAATTGCAACAAGGGGAAGAAGTGAATTAACAATTAACAACGTAAAGGACTGTACTTACGTCTGTAAATTGCTATTAAAACGAAAATAAATCGCACTATTGCTAGTGACGCAATGGGAGCTGGGTCACATGCGACAATAATTTGTAAAAAACATCGTGTTACAAGGCAGAGATGAAGGTGCATACACGGTAACAAAACTTGGTTTGACGCCGCGCAAGGTAATTATTTCTATTTCTAAGGATTGGATTGGAAGAACAGCTCGGCGCAGACGATTGATCCCACTACCTACTGTTAACAAGTAAAGCGACTAAGGCGTGAAATTTAAGTAATATCCTTAAAATTGATTGATAGGAAACACGACGTCTTTTATGACGACGATGCTAGGCCTACACACCTGCTTAATGGCTACCTGATCGCCTACCGTTTGCTTTGCTTTCTGCGGCTGAGGTTTAAAAAGGGGCATTTGAAAATTCGCGCACAAAGGGGTAAAAATTCCACAGTGGTGGCACTTCGGTGAAACTGGCGGAAGTTTATCGATCAAGGGTCCATTTAAAATTGAAGAAAAATGTGCTTGAATAGTAGTATATGTATGGGTCAACGTCGACGCAAATTCTAGCCCGCAGGAAAAGACTTTATTTTTTTGCTCGACAAGCTTTCGTCCTGTGCGGATAGTAGCATATATATGGGAAAACGTCAGGTGCACACTTCCCCGCTACGACCACGTTACTCCTCACTTAAACACACAACTTCCTCGTCAGCTCACGCACAACCACACACAAACACACACACACAACACACACACACACATACACACAATATCCCCGCCGGCTCACATCAGTAACACATACACACCGCTCTCTCGCAGGCGTAACGGTCGCCCTTTATCCTCCTCTTAAAATAACAACACATATCCTTCAGTCTTCAAAATCCAAATCAATTTTCCGAGAAAATGAGATTGTTGGTCAGAAAGTGCGAACAAAAAAAAAAATAACACCGTACACAGCAAACAACATGCGTATCTTTGCAGTCTCACACCCTCATACTACGTTCACAAAAATGTCCTTCGATCAATCCTTTCTTTATTCTATACATCTTAATGAACAAACGAAAAAAGGATTTTTTCAAGGAAATAAATTATTTATGATGCTGATAGCAATTAAACACGAACGTGCATGGAAATGCATAGATAAATTTGCAGGAAGAAAAAGAAATAAAGTGTCTTTTGGGTGGTACGACTATTTTCCCATATTGGCTTTCAAAACACTCAAACGTTTCATGAGTCCCTCTCATTCGTATTCTTATTATCAGTATTTCCATTCGTAGAAATATCCCAGCTGAAGGTGGAAAAAGAAACAGTGCTATGGCATATTATGAACGTCGAAAAAGCCAAAATTGCATTTTATTTACTTTATGACCAAACTTAGAGTATTTATAGAGAAAAACTGGACAATTAAAGGCAGAGGGAATTTTACAGATATTTCTATCCTTTATAAGCAGAGTTTTCTCTTAACTTATTCTAAAAACAAACAGACCATCAAGGCGAGAAAACTAGTAGAGTTCAATTTAAAAAAGTGATAAATATTTAAAAAAATGGAAGCAATCAACAACACAACGGCTGCATTATCATCATCAACAGCAACATTATCATCAACGCAAGGCGAAGATCAACATAGGACGGGAATGAGTACATTAGATAGCTACCACTCTCAGATAACAATCATCTTTGTACCTTCCCAAAGTCCGGAAGTGATTTTGATTTCCGACGACAACAACAAAGATGATGTTGAAGACCTTTTATTAACGCAATCTAGTAGATATTTTCCAGTATCGTCGACTCAAAAAAGGTCCTTTTTCCCGCGGGCTGAAACTGGCGTCGACGTTCCCCCATATATATACTACTTTAAATCGCAATTAAAAAAAGCTATGAACTGTTTTCTTCGCCCAATACAATTTATTTCAGAATTCAAAAAATTTATCAATCAAAAAGCTTGTATTTTCCTGACGATCTGACGGTCAATTACTGAACTCAGTTTATTTATATGTGGATAATTTGTTTACGATAAAGATGGGAGTGTAAGTCAGAATAAACCCCCTTTAGTTAAAAACTATACATTTACGTAAAAATATGGAATTGAAACGCGGTTACAGAAGTGTATTGTCTTAAGAAATTTTATAATGAACTCATATGCCAATCAGGGCTTTATATGCGTAAGAAATTATTAGTTTCAACATGGACTTCGTCGCATAAAAATCAGTTGAAAGAAAAAAGGTGAAAAGCGAAAATTGATCGTTAATTTTACAACACCTCTCAACACTCAACACTCAACACTCAACACTCAACACTCTGCAACTCAACACTCTGCAACTCAACAACTCTATTCCCAAAATAAAATATCATTAGCATCGAAACTTAGGGCGATTAGACATTAACCAAATCAAGGTACTATTGTTATTCACCTTTAAATTATGATGTCTTCCAGGGTGGCTGAAGATTGAGTTATAGACCAGTGTATGTAATGAAATAAGAGCAGAACATAACTGAAATGTTAACTGTGTTTTAAGAATATTATCGCTTTTTCCCGAAATATCAAAAAGTAATTAATTTTGAATCTCCGGAATTCTTTTAGTCGCTCTCCTTACATTGCTTACATGCAGACTTGCCATTAATTAGGTTTTGGTAATACATACCCGTACAATGTCTCGGTTCATCACTGCCATCCTCACAATCAGCTTTGCCATCACAATATTTATCCAGTGGCACGCAAATTGTGGTACTGCCCTTGCATGGAAATTCTGAGACTCTGCAGGTGATTACGATTGTAATTGTTTGATGCATGAGTAATAACCAGAAGCAACAGCATACCCAACTGCTAGTCTTTGTTGTTGCCATCGTCATCACTCGTAACGTTTTGGTTGTTGTATTAGCTGTTACTGTTGTTGCTGTTTTTGTATTTGTTATTGTTGTTGCGTAAAACATCTGCATGTAGAACCGAAAAAAAAGATTAAAAAAATATTTCTAAGTTGAAGCTAAAATTTGTTTTGCTTTTATAACTTTTCCTTCCAGTTGTTGTGTTCTATCGGTGTACACAGCTATATGAGCATGTTATACGTATAGAAGCAAGTGAGAAGATTCTATATACCTATTATACCGGTTCAAAATATTTCATTTCTTTTCGGCTTTGACCGAATTCAGATTTTCCTTTTCGTAATAAGCACTTTAAAAGCGAGGGGGAGTTAAATGACGTACAAATGAGTTGTCAACCATTTCCTTTCATTCAATCGTTCTATGCTTTGATTATGGTTACATGTGAAGCAAAACCGATTTCTTCAATATCTACATCCAAACATCCATCTCTACGATGTTAAGAGAAATTGAATCAAAATTTAATGCTGGCCGTAAAAATTCATTATATATCCGTAAGCGTTGCAAATCAAACGACAGCATTACAGTACCGTCCATAATGCGCATAAAAATGATAAATGACTGCTTGTATAACATGATTGGTGGATATATGTACATACTTTATATACTTTACATTACATAGATATGCACTTGTGTTTATGTGATTCTGTTTAACAAAACATGGGTTAGTTCTACATTTATCAAGATTGTATCAATTGTAAAGCTCTTGACTAAATTGAAAAATTATGGCACAAGTTTTTTAAGGTAAGATTGTAAAAAAATATCGAATGAGTTTTGCGCTTGTACGACACACACACGACAGTCAGTTTTCGATTTTTTTATTTACTTTTTAAAATATGAAAGGAGTATAGGTAGGAGAGGCTCCTTTCTCTTCCCTTAAGAGTTTCTTTACGATACCGTACCATAAGGACAATTTAATTTCAAATCATGTCTGTTTTTACAGTCACTCATCAATCAAATGTCACCTACCAATAGAACGACCACGCAGAACAAAAAGAGGAAGAAAAAAGGGAAAACGCCTTAAAAAAAATACCTTTGAATTATTTTAAGCATTTTAATGGTACTGCATAGATCTAAACGTTTCCTTTTTCGTTTCGAACGATATTAAACAAAAAGACAAGATTTCGTTTCGTAATCAATCAATAGTCATAACATGTATTTGCATATTTGATCACCGCAACCATCACGTTGTCATCACGACTATCTTTCCCTTGCGAGATTCTAAACCAAAGGGATGAAGCTATGATTTCGAATTTGTTGCAATAGAAATGCTCCGAAAAGAAGAACAAAAACTTGTAAATATTTTCCTTTCTAAAGCCAGTGAAGTGCTCAACGAGTTTCGTTTTTATTCGAAATTGTAAAAGGGCTCGCAGAATATCGCACTTGAATGTTAATTGGAAATAAAAACCACGTATTGAAGAGACATCCCCTACGGCAATGCATCGAAAACTGACTTTACTGTTTGCCAAAAAAGAAAAAAAACAAACAAACAAAAACATTATAAGTAAAAAGTAGATAAATAAATGAAAAAAGTCTTAGCGCTTTCTATTTCCCTTCATTAAGAACGCTTTATCAGTGAAAAAAATAAAAAGGACTTGAACTTATGCGTTCATATGATGACATCATTCGATTTTGCTGAAGCAAAAGAATAGTTTTTTCATAATTTCTAGACCAATAATACATTTCTACGCCATACCATCCATACATGCAGCCAAGAAATATTATATTATTAATTATTATCAATTGCGGAACCATTTTGAAATGTAAATGAAAGGTACACTACAAGCCCAACAGCTAACGTATATGTATATGTCACTTGTATTTGTTATTTTGGTAACTACAGCCGAAAGCCTTAAACCGATTTCACTTGCCCCTCAACTCAAGTTGATTCGGGATCAATTTCATTGCTTTAAGCAATTCTCAAATCACATTAAAGAGAGAGAGAGAGAGAGAGAGAGAGAGTGAAAAGGCATTTCGGATAATAGTAATTGCTTATAATATTGTTTTAATATTGCAATTATTATTTAAACCCAGATGAATGCGGTTTTTTCCGTTATACAAGACTGTTCGCTAAAATACTTCGTTTTTACTACGCATAAATCTCGCCAATGCAACGAGAGGCTTTATCCGTATCGTCGATATGTCAATACTTGCGCTATTTGCAGTTCAGTACTGTCCACAGGGGTGAAAATGTGTGAAGATAAATTCGAATTTAGCTGGCGAAGCCACCTATCTACTTGTCTTTCGATAATTGTTTTTGATGAATTTTTAAAAACTAGATACTTTGCAAAAAATATGTGCCTTATTGACTTGCATTGCAACCGGGTGCCTTGCCCACAGAAAGGCAGAGGTTTTAGATAGTGCCGCGCCCTCACCAGAGGGGACATGCGACCATAACGTATCTCGTCTGGTACTCGAGGACCTAATCTTCATCATGGCAGCGTGTGCGCCGACTTCGGCACCGTATGTTGCGAGGATTATTAGCCTCGGGGATTTTGAGTGTCTCACACTCCGTGCGCCATCGGGCACCATGGGGTTAAACCTTCACGGTAGTGTAGCCACGTTAAACCCTCAGAGACATCTGACCTGCCGGAGTTAAATGAAAGATCTATCGACTCCATGCAGCAAAAACGTTAAAGTATATTTAACCAGTTACCTCGACGTGTTAAGGGATGCACATCCGCCCCATTTATTTTCTCAACAAATAATTTTGGGAATCGCACGATCAACAATATTATAAATTTATTCAAACGCAGAGTTGGTGAAAACGAACGCGTGATAAAGTCAATTAGTTAGGATTAAGCATTAAATGTGAAACTTCCTTTTTCCGTTTCTCGAAGCCTGTAGCACGATTTTTTATTTCTCATTCATTACACCAAAATACTCGTTTCATCGATTTGTGCCTAAAAATTTTAAAAACTTGGAAATCTTTTCTGGATGTAACGACTTTTAGGTCGACGAATAGGTCGCACATGTTGTCCTCAGTCGTAGCGCGGCCAAAAAGTCTAAACCTGCCAATATGGTCATTTGCCAAAAGTCACTTGGTGTTGTGGTGATAATTCTGGCTGTATGGACCCCACTTTAACATCTGAGAGCTAATGTGTTTTTCAATGAATTACTTGATCGCAATTTGTTTCAATACAACCGTACTTCTAACTGTAATGGCGGATAGCTTGATCTTTGCTATCCCGAATTTAGTTGTAAAACGCTGTTCAATTTTTAGTTTACCGGGGAATCCGTATCATCCAACAAATTGCATTTCCTTTCGTTACAGGCATGACGGTCCGTTGAACCGTTCTAATGGTTCTCCCCAGTTCCTCACATAAACATTATCATTTTAATAAAACCAATATCCTACTGCTTAAATCTTATCTTTAACATATTATGCTCGTTTTTTTTGTTAGGAATATTGAAGACCTACTATCATGGTTCTAAAAAAAAAAAAAAAAAAAAAAAAAA